>BLSH010314323.1:288095-299578 GCA_018402905.1 Glandirana rugosa | reverse complement strand
GCCTGCTTCCCCCCCCCCCGGTCCGCTGCTCATTGTCGGGTACACACAGCCATTTTGCAATACTGGGTAAGTGGCTTAATTTTTTAAACTGTAGTTTATTGTTAACATTCGTTACATCATGTAAGCATTACACAATACAGAAGCAGGATATGACAGTGATACATCCATATAATATTAAAGAAACAGGAAATAAGGTCAGTTATCATTCGCAATTCAGTCATCAACAGACATTGCATATATTCGTGACTTTTTCCAATATAGCCAACAAACTTTGTTTACCGAAGCTAAGACAGAGAAGCACTTATATGTTGGTATTACACACCGGCAGATTAACACAGAGGATATCATTTCCTGTAGTCCTCACCCATTTGTACGCCCGCCACCCTTTATGGGAGCGCAATCTAGGTGTGCCGTAGAGCTCCTAGTTCTCCAGGCCGTCACTCCTCTGGGGCCGCACATGTGTCAGAGATCCCACTCCACTGTCCCCAGATCTTCTCAAATTTATTTGGACAACCCCTGGCTTCATAAGTGAGTTTATATATCGATAGTACCTGATTAATCAGGTTCTTCCACTGACCAATCGTTATTGATGTAGAGTATATCCATTGCAACACCACCATTTTCCTTGCATAAAACAATAAGAAATGCAAGAATTTTCTGGTATGATCCCAACTGAATGTCCTCGAATACCGCCAGTATGCACCATTTCGGACTACAGATATTTGGAAAATCAAAATTGGTAGCGATAAAATGTGTTATTTGTGACCAGAACGGTCTTATTTTTTCACAGGTCCACAACATGTGGAGCAAAGTGCCCGTGTCCTTGTTGCATTTATGGCAGAGCGAGTCATTTGCACATGTGGAAGAGACGCAATGGAGTATAGTATATTCTATGGAAAATACGTAATTGTATCATCCTATCTTTAGCAGATATTGTGGTAATAAAATATGTACTCATGAGTTCCTCCCAATTTTCATCTGAAAGGCCTGGTATATCCTCCGTCCATTGGGCTTGTAGGGTTTGTAGTCGGACGTGTGTTCGCTGCCCTAGTAACCCATAGTATGTGGAGATCAGACCCTTATGGTCCAGCTGCAGGAGTGCTCTCTCCAGGAAGGAATTGTGGAAGTGCACCTCCCGGAGCCCGAGCTGTGCCCTAGCGACATGTTTTAATTGTAGGTATCTGAAGTACCACATCTGTGGGATTCCCAATTCCTGTCGCAAAGTAGGAAATTCCTTGAATTGCCCCGGTCATATAATTGGTGTACATATTTTAGTCCTTTTTCTGTCCACGATCGGGCATCAGGTAGATTCTGGAAATTAGGGAATGTTGGGTTAAACCAGATAGGGTGATTTGGGGACACAGGGTTAGGGTCCTCTGGAACCATAGTTAAGCAGTTATTGTATATCTTAACCACTTCCTTACTGGGCACTTAAACCCCCCTCCTGCCCGGACCAATTTTCAGTTTTCAGCGCTGTCGCTCTTTGAATGACAATTGCGCGGTCGTGCGATGTTGTACCCAAACAAAATTTGCGTCCTTTTTTTTCCCCACAAATAGAGCTTTCTTTTGGTGGTATTTGATCCCCTCTGCGTCATTTCTGATCGCCGCTATAAAAAAAAAAAAGTGACAATTTTGGGGAAAAAAAATATTTTTTACTTTTTGCTATAATATCCAAAAATAAAACAAATTTATTCATCAGTTTTGGCCGATATATATTCTACATATTTTTGGTAAAAAAAATCGCAATCGGCGTTTATTGATTGGGTTGCGCAAAAGTTATAGCGCCTACAAACTATGGACATTGATTTATGGCGTTTTTATTATTTATTTATTTTTTTACTGGTAATGGCGGCGATCTGCGATTTTTATCGGTACTGCGATATCGGGGCGGACATGTCGGACGTTTTTTGACACTTTTTTGGGACCAATGACTTTTATACAGCGATCAGAAATTCAAATGTCCACTGATTACTGTATAAATGTCATTGGCAGTGAAGGGGTTAACCTGCAGGGGGCAGTGAAGGGGTTAACTATGTTCACTGGGTGTGTTCTAACTGTGGGGGGGCGGGGTTGACAGGGGCATGACAGATCTCACTGATCCCAGTGACGGGGATCAGTAGATCTGGCATGCCCCCCCCTCACAGAACGGGGAACCGCCGTGTTTACTTCGGCGGTTCCCCGTTCCTCCTCTCTGTAAGGAGATCGCGGGTCTCCGGCGGACATCGGGTCCGCCCGACCCGCGGGCACTCTTCCGCAGCGTGCTGCGGCACGTGCTCGCGCACGCGGGAGCGCGCCCAGCACGAGCCAAATGGGAGGATGTCTATAGACGTCCTCCCGGCATTTTAGAGCCGCGCTGTAGCCGTCATTCGGCTATTGCGCGGATGGGAGGAGGTTAAGAGATTTTCAATAGCTCCCCTCCTTCCACATCAGGGACAGTCCTCCTGTATAGAAGTGGCTTCATTGATGTTCTTTTGTTTCAATGTTATAAATGTTGTGGACAACAATCTGTAAATGTTCTATTTTTTTTCTATCACTTGGATGTACATGACTGCCCCTGAAGAAGGATATTATGTCCCAAAACATGTAGGGCACATGTCCGAGAAGATATTAATTTCAAGATTTTTGTAATGCAATCTATGTACTCTGTTGTTTTTAGGAATAATGTATGTACCTGTGTGACCATACATTTTTATACGTTTGTATAAATAAATTTACCTTTACTTATAAATTTGTCTGTGTTAAAACTGCCGCTAAAAGTCCCATTACCGTACTGGGGGAGTATTTTCCATAACACTCAATAGGGTTTAGGTCTGGGGACATGCTTGGCCAGTCAATAATCTTTACCCTCTGCTCCTTTAGCAAGGCAGTGGTCCTTTTGGAGAGGTGTTTTGGGCTGTTGTCATGTTCGAATACTGCCCTTCAGCCCACTCTCCGAAAGGAGGGGATCATGCTCCTCTTCAGTATGTTACAGTGCATGTTGTCATTCATGGTTCCCTCAATCAACTGTAGCTCCCCAGTGCTGGCAGCACACATGCAGCCCCAGACTGACACTCCCACCACCATGCTTGACTGTAGGCAAGACACACTTGTCTTTGTACTCCTTACCTGGTTGCCACCACACATCCTAAACCAAATAAGTTTATCTTGGTCTCATCAGACCGCAGGACATGGTTCCAGTAATCCATGTCCTTAGTCTGCTGGCCTTCGGCCAGTTGTTTGCGTGCTTTCTAGTGCATTATCTTTAGAAGAGGCTTCCTTCTGGGACAACAGCCATGCAGACCAATTTGATGCAGTGTGCGGCATATGGTCTGAGGATAGAGAGAAAGAGAAAGTCATGTCCTCCTTCCACAGACATCCAGTGCAGGTTGGTGAACACACAATGCACTGAAACATGAAAGTTTGACAAGATAAATAAATGGTGAGATTAATGTGTAGCATTCACTCTTGCCCTCTGCCGCCTCTGTTGGTTCAGCCTTCAACACGGCCTCTCCTCTTCGGCACCACCCCCATCCTCTAGTACTGTGTTCCTCCTATCGTCCTCCTGCAGCTAGGACACTTGACAGCACACTTCGCTGAGAAAACCAGACAAACTTCCTGCTTCTTTGTCCACGTGTCTCCCCTGCGGCCAATGGCTGACAACCTCAGGGTTCTAGAAGGGGTGGGACTTATGTGAAGTGTGACTGACTGGCTGGAGAGATTGCTGTAAATGAAGAACATGGCTCCAATGTCCCTCAGCTTCTTGGCACATCAGTTATCAGCTTATGATTCTTCAGGCTAAGCTAAGGCTGCTGAGAAGCCTGGAGAGAGAGCATGGCCACTTTCAGCGCCTGCTGGGATGCACGATTTGGTGTATGGGCGAAGCATTTTACATGAGGGAATTTCCCAACTTGAGCTGCAACTATCATGTTCGACGCATTGTCCGTCACAAGCACTACAGCACTACTATCGGACATCTGCCATTTTTCGACGACATGAGACCGTAGCTCCGCCAGATGAGCACCCTTGTGAGGCTCATAAATGGCTCTCATTTGCAGCACATGTGACAAGATCTGCCAGTCCTTACTATGCTATTATTGTAACCTAACACTCCGTCGTGACTGAAGTTCATGATTCACACGTTATTATGACTCGACTTGCTTGGCTCATTCATGCAATTACCCAAGCTTTGGTTTTGTGGTAGAGTGCAGGTATAACATTTTCTGTAAAGTGACTGCGTGATGGGATCTTATAACGCAGCACTAGCGTCTTCAGCAGTTGGCAAAACCTGAGGTTGTCCACAACAGAGTAAGGCCGTAAGGTCCTTCACTATGAAAGCTGCCACTACTTTGGTTATTCTCTTCCCTTTTTCAGAGTTGGGCTGCAAAGTGGGCAGCATTGCATAAATTCTTGGCTGAGCTGGGTCTATTTCATTGGCACTGATAGTGGTAGGTGTTAGCATCTCAGAGTGATAACGGCTAACGTGGTTTCTCAAGTTGGTAGTATTCCCTAGATATATGATTTTTGTGAAACAGACTTTACACACAGCGTGTGTCTTGTCTTCCTTGTTTGTTCATAAACTCTCAAATGTGCCCACATGTTTGCTTTTAAAATGCTAGGTGCATTTTTGATCTGTCACTTTTTGGTCTCCTAATGCCCTTTTACTTTAGCATGCCACATATGTGACAGATGACATCAACAAACTGTCTGTAAGGGAAGCACCCAAATTTCGGCTGCCGAAAATTATCAGCATTTTCAGCCAAAAACTGTGTTTTCGGTATCGGCCAAAAAAAAAAAAAAAAAAAACATACTGAAAAGGGGGGTGGGTTCGCTTCGGGTGCCGCCCATTGATCCTCCCCTTGCCCCAATTTCTGTGTGTAATGGAGCTGAATTGCCTGGGCTGCAGTAACAATGTCCCGCCTCCTGTGATAGAGGGCACACTGATCCAATGGTGGGACATTGTTACTACGGCCCGGGCAATTCAAATCTGCTCCGTGACACACGGAGATCGCCACTCTGATCCTTTTGTGTGAATCAACAACCCCCTGCAGGGGATTCATGACTGCAGGGGAATATGCTGCTTGGGCGCTGATTGGAGGATGGCTCCCTGCCATGGCCAATGAGCTAGGGAAATCTCATGTCACATTTAACAGTGTGGAAGGCTCGTGGTGTGCTGGAGTAGTTAGCAGTAGAGTGGACTCACTTATAAGCGACATGAAGCTCCCTCCTCACACATGAACTACTGTACGGTTGAGCACAGGCTGAGGAGCTGCTTCCACCACCTGTGTGACCTGTACACAGGATTCTCAGCGTGCTGCCGTAAGTGTGTCCTTCCTTATGTACTGCCTTCTGTTACAAGTTGTAAAAGAGAAGCTCGCTGTAGCCTTCCATGAAGCTCATGCTGAGGAATGTTGGGCTGCGACTCCCTCTATACACCCTTGTTATCTGTGCCATGTCTCTCACACTTGCCGATCACCAGTTGAGTGGTTTATGAGCATCCATGCACAAACAGCTAACTGCTCCCTTGAGTGTGTCAGCCTCATCTGGCGCCCAGCAGTGTTATCCATATTGTTGGTGATCTTATGGCAAGTCCCCCGTAGGGTTCTATCATCATCCAGCATGTAAGGGTGAAGAGAAGCTCACATGTGGTGATCTATGTGAAGACAGTCAGAGAGCCCTGCTTACAGATGTCGTCATCCTCTCTATGGAGTATGTCAGGGTGGAGGAGCTACAAATCCTCTGCAAACTCTCCTCCCTGGGGGCACAGAAAGGAGATCTAAGTGCCTTTTGGGACACTAGTAAGTCAGACATCACCTCCTCTCCTATCTGCCTGTTATATAGCAGAGGCAGCAGAAGTGTGCTTAAACTGCAGACCGCTTAGGAAAACAAAGCTAATCTTTGTGTCGGTATGGCAGAGTGTTGTGATTTCTATAGGGTCCTAAGCAGTCCTGCTTGGATCAACAGGGATCACAGCTGAAGGTTGATGAAGCTCTGAGTGGAACATTGCTTTGCTTTGTTTCACAGTGATGTCATGCCAAGCTCCATTCATTAAAGATAAGGATCTGCACTTTAATGATATTTAAGTCCAGGCATGGTAGTGCTGGGTGAATGTGTTACCCATTAAGGCCTCATGCACACAGGAATTTTTTTTTACTGTTTTACAGCAGCTGTTTTTAGCTACAGATGTTTTTTTTTCTACAGTCAATAGATGCTCCACATGTTATCATGCACACATAGGCTGTTATCAACTGTTTTTAGCAGTGACGTTTTTGAGCTGTAAAAAAAACCCAAGACCAGTGGGTTCTGAGAGAGGTTTTTCAGCTGTAAAAATGTTCAAACGCTCAAAAAGGCGCTAAACGTTGATAATATAACTCTGGTAAAAGCTGAAAAATCACTGATAAGCTACTGATGTTTTTAGGATGTTTTTTAATGTCCTGTGTGCATGAAGCCTAAAGGAGATGCATTTTAATTCCTGTATTGATCTCTTAGTGAGAGTCATAGCCGCATGATTGATTATAAACTGTGGACATTGCGAGGGGGGCAGTCAAGGGTTGGCTAAACCATTCCCTCACTTTGGGTTGAGGTGAGGCTGCATGTGAGGGGCACTGATGAGGCTGCGTCGATCTCTTGTCTGTCTGCTAGAGGTGCACCGAATGGAAATTTTGCTAATACTATTTATATATATATATATATATATATATATATATATATATATATATATAAAATTAAGAGGATGCGCCAATTGGATTAATCAAATTATATTAAAGTGACCAATGGTTGCCGCACCTAAATAGCATTAGCTGAAAAAACCTTAGGCCGCTGACCATAAAGTGCAGTACTGCAAAATATAAATCACAGTGGTGCTAATTAGTATTCCAAAACCATGATACTACAAATCTTGATCTTAAAGTTATACAAATTTAATAAATATGTAACCTTTAAATCACTCGATCCTTAACTACTTGACCACTGGGCACTTAAACCCCCTTCCTAACCAGACCAATTTTCAGCTTTCAGTACTCTCACATTTTGAATGACAATTACTCACTCATGCAACACTGTACCCGTATGAAATTTTCGTCCTTTTTTTCACACAAACAGAGCTGTCTTTTGGTGGTATTTAATTACCATTGGGGTGTTTATTTTTTGAGCAATAAATGGAAAAATACCGACAATTTTGTAAAAAAAATGCATTTTTCTTTATTTCTGTTATAACATTTTGCAAATTAGCAACTTTTCTTTATAAATTTTGGCCAAAATTTATACTGCTATATATCTTTTTGGTAAAAATAACCCAAATTAGTGTATATTATTTGGTCTTTGTGAAAGTTATAGAGTCTACAAGCTATGGTGCCAATCAATGAATATTGATCACACCTGATACACTGACAGCCTATGTCATTTCTTGAGGCTCTAACAAGACAAAAAAGTATGAATAACCCCCAAATGACCCCTTTTTGGAAAGTAGACAGTCCAACGTATTTAGTAAGAGGCATGGCAAGTTTTTTGAAGTTGTCATTTTTTCCCACAATTCTTTGCAAAATGAAGACTTTTTTTTTGTTTTTGTTGTTTTTTTTTTTTTCACAAAATTGTCATATTGACAGGTTATTTCTCACACCCAGCATATGCATACCACCAATTACACCCCAAAACACATTCTGCTACTCCTCCCGAGTATAATGATACCACATATGTGACACTTTTACACAGCCTGGCCACATACAGAGGCCCGATATGCAGGCAGCACCATCAGGCATTCTAAGGACATAAATTACACATATAATTTCCTGACTACCTCTTGCACTTTTGAAGGTCCTGGAGCACCAGGGCAATGGAAACGCCCAAAAAATGACCCCATTTTGGAAAGTAAACACCCCAACGTATATTCTAGGAGGCATAATGAGTCTTTTGAACGGTTCATTTTTTCCACAAGTTTTTGGAAAATGTGGAAAGAAAATGAAAACGCATTTTTTTTTTTTTTTTACACAAGGTTGTCCACCATTTATACAATATTTCTAACACACAGCATGTACATAGCAAAAATGACACCCTAAAATATATTCTGATACTTGTCCCGAGTATGGTGATACCACATGTGTGACACTTTTACACAGCCTGGCCACATACAGAGGCCCAATATGCAGGCAGCACCATCAGGCGTTCTAGGGGCATACATTTCAAATCTAATTTGACTACCTATTACATTATTGTGAGGCACTGTGGTGGCACTGCTGGGCGCTGTAGTGGCATGGATGCGTCATTGATGAGAACTGATGTGGTATGGATGAACATGAATGAGGCATAAATGAGCAGGAATGGGGGTGAATAAGCCATAGATGGGGATGACTGTGCACGCATGCATGGGTGAGCACGCATGCATGGGTGAGCACGGATGGATGGCGGAGCACGGATGGATGGCGGAGCATAGAATCATGGGTGAACACGGATGAGGCTGCATGGGTGAGCATGATTGGATTGGTGAGCACGGATGCATGGGTGAACATGGCTGGATGGGTGAGCATGGATGCATGGGTGACAGATGCGTGAGCACGGATGCATGGGTGACAGATGAGTGAGCATGGGTGATGGATGAGTGAGCACGGGTGCATGGGTGACGGGTGAGCATGGATGGGTAGGCATGGATGACGGATGGGTGAGCACGGATGCATAGGTGACAGGATGGGTGAGCACGGACGCATGGGTGATGGATGGGTGAGCATGGATGCATGGGTGACGGATGGGTGAGCATGGATGGGTGAGCACGGATGGGCGAGCATGGATGCATGGGTGACTGATGAGTGAGCACGGATGGGTGGACACAGATGCATGGATGGGTAAGCACGGATGCATGGGTGACGGATGGGTGAGCACGGACGCATGGGTGACGGATGGGTGAGCACGGACGCATGGGTGACGGATGGGTGAGCACGGACGCATGGGTGACGGATGGGTGAGCACGGACACATGGGTGACGGATGGGTGAGCACGGACGCATGGGTGACGGATGGGTGAGCACGGACGCATGGGTGACGGATGGGTGAGCATGGATGCATGGGTGACGGATGGGTGAGCATGGATGCATGGGTGACGGATGGGTGAGCATGGATGCATGGTTAACGGATGGGTGATGGGTGGGCACGGTTGGGTGGGCATGGATTCACGGGTGACGGATGGGTGAGCATGGGTGATGGGTGGGCATGGATTCATGGGTGACGGATGGGTGGACATGGATGAGGGCGTGGGCATGGGTGAAGCTGGATGGGAGTCCCTGCCTGTCACATAGCGGTGCTGTGGGCACTTCAGATCCTGCCCACAGCACTGCTGCATCTCCTCTCTCCCCCCTCTCCTGTCACACTGCACCGATCGGTGGGGAGAGACAAGTCGGCACTTCCGCCGCCTTGTTTACATGTGATGCTCCGTCATTTGACGGAGCGATCACGTGGTAAACGGCCGCTCCAAGCGGTGGTCACGGATGCTCCCAGGTGCGCGCCCGCGATTCTGGGAGGACGTGTTATAACGTCCTCCCAGAACAATGGGTGCCACTTGCAAGTGGTTAAGCGTGCAATCACAGAGGTGAATCATAAATTGGCAGATACATAAAAATGTGAAAAATTCATATCTGAAAATTAATTAGAAAATAGTCCAGAAAAAAGTTCATGTATAGATCCCGAATCCAATCACCAGTGAGGGTAGTTTTGTGATAGTCAATCACACAAACGCAGTGAACCGCCAACGTGCAGTAAATCAATATGCGCTCGCCAAAAATAATCAGCCACAAAGTGACCACACAGCATAAGATATGGGATAATAGGGTGGTAACAGCCAGGTCTTCCAAACCACCCTTTTCCTTTTTCCTCCTATATATCCTTTAAGCAATCCTTTAGAGATGGCTCAGAACAATACCACTAGGAAGCAGGACATAGTGTAATACAGTTTTTAATTAAAAACCTTCACTTTAACCACTTCAATACTGTGCACTTATAACACTTTCTTACCAGACCAATTTTCAGCTTTCAGTGCTGTTGCGTATTGAATGACAATTGCGCGGTCGTGCGACGCTGTACCCAAACAAATTTTTTGTCGTTTTGTTCCCACAAATAGAGCTTTCTTTTGGTGGTATTTGATCACCCCTGCAGTTTTTATTTTTTGCGCTACAAATAAAAAAAGACCGAAAATTTTGAATAATAAAATAAAATTCTCTGTTTCTCTCACAAAACTTTGTAAATAAGTAAATTTTCTCCATCACTGATGGGCACTGATGTGGCAGTACTGAATGGCACTGATGAGGCAGCACTGATGATGAGGCGCATATATGCAGCAATGATGAGCACTGTTAGGCGGCACTGATACGCAGCACTGACGGACACTGATAGGTGGCACTGATATGCAGCACTGATGGGCACCCATAGACGACACTGGCACTCATAGGCAGCACTGGGCACTGATAGGTGGCACTGATAGGTGGCACTGGTGGGCACTCATATGTGGCACTGGTACGCACTGATAGGGGCACTGGTGGGCACTGATAGGGGCACTGGTGGGCAGATGCATTGATAGGGGCCCATTCCCTGGTGGTCTAAGGTGGCATCTGAAGGTGGCACTGAGTGCCATCCATATTGGGCACTATGCCCCTTACCTGGTGGTCTAGGGTGGTCTCCCTGGTGGTCCAGATCGGCTCCCTGGTGGTCCCTTTGCTGGTGGTCCCTGGGCAGGCTCCCTGGTGGTCTAGTGTGGCGATCCTAGGGGGGGCTGTGCTGATAAATCATCAGCACAAACCCCCCCTGTCAGGAGAGCAGCCGATCAGCTCTCCTCTACTTAGGTCTGCAGACCTGAGTACAGGAAAAGCCGATAAACGGCTTTGCTGTGTTACACTGTGAACAGCCGTGATTGGTCACGGCTGATCACATGGTAAAGTGCTTCGGATGGAAGCGCTTTACCGAGATCGGTAATGCGGGGGGTCAGACTGACCCACCACACCACCGATCGCCACGATACGCGCCTCCATGTTATCCTGAGCACATCATATGACGCCCAGTCAGGATAACTAAACCACTTCCCGGCCGTCATTCTGCATACGGCATTCGGGAAGTGGTTAAACATGGACAATTATGCTCACATTTTGCAGGGTAAAAAAACGCCTTACGATAATAGGATACAGCTCGGGACTCCATACAGTTTTCTCCGCGATCTCACCCGGGAAAGTTGTACGCAGCACTGCTGTGAGGCGGGTGAGATCGCGGAGAAAACTGTATGGGGTCTAAGGTGTTATATATATATATATATATGTGTGTGTGTGTGTGTATGTGTGTGTATATATATATATATATATGTATGTATGTATGTATATATATATATATATATATATATATATATATTGATATATATATATATATATATATATATATGTATGTATTGTTATATATATATATATATATATATATATATATATATATATATATATATATATATATATATATATATATATATATATATATATATATATATAT
>BLSH010314323.1:273938-284274 GCA_018402905.1 Glandirana rugosa | reverse complement strand
AAAAAAAAAAAAAAAAAAAAAACACTGTCCACTAAGCCGTAACCAGAAAAGCAACACGTTTCCTATAAAAGTTAACCACTTCAGCCCCGGAAGGATTTCCCACTTTAGGACAGAGCAGTTTTTGCAATTCGGCACTGCGTCGCTTTAACTGACAATTGCGTGGGCGTGCGACGTTGTACTCAGACAAAATTTGCGTCCTTTTTTTCCCACAAATAGAGCTTCCTTTTGGTGGTATTTGATCACCTCTGCGTTATTTCTGATCGCCGCTATAAACAAAAGAAGAGCGACAATTTTGCAAAAAAACACATTTCTTACTTTTTGCTAAAATACAAATCCAAAAAAAAATATAAAAACATTTTTTCTATCGGTTTTGGCCGATTTATATTCTTCCTCATATTTTTGGTAAAAAAAAAATCGCAATCGGCGTTTATTGATTGGTTTGCGCAAAAGTTGCAGCGTTTACGGATGATGAGAATTAATTTCTGGGGTTTTTATTTTTTTTATTTTTTACTAGTAATGGCGGCGATCTGCGGTTTTTAGCGGTACTGCGATATTGCAGCGGACATGCCGGACCATTTTGACACCTTTTGGGGACCATTGGCATTTATACAGCGATCAGTGCTATAAAATGCACTGATTACTGTGTAAATGCCATTGGCAGTGAAGGGGTTAACCTGGAGGAGGTGCTCTAAGGGTTAACTGTGTTCCCTGGGCATGTTCTAACTGTGTGTGGGCTGGGCTGGCTGGGGGAAGGGAGTGATCACGGCTTCCATTTACAGTAAGCCTGTGATCACAGCCCTTCCCCCTCTAACAAGAAAGGAGATCTGTATTTACTTACACGAACCTCCGTTCTTTCCCTGCGGGGGGGGCATCGCGGGTAGCCGGCGGCAATCGAGTCCACCCTACCCGCTCCCTGGCCCCCCCAACACAACGAGCGTGCCTCTGGTGCTCACAGTGTGGGATATCGTGGCCGCCGTCATACGATATCGAGCCACTTTGTCGCCGTCAGACTGCGGTCGGCAAGTGGTTAACCAGTTAACAACCGGCCCATAGACAAAATAAGTCTACAGGACGGTTGCTTAACTCTGGAAGGACGTACATTGACGTCCTCACAGAATCGCGCTTCCTGCGCGCCCCCTAGGGCGTGCACACAGGAACATCCGTGACCGCCGGGTCCGGATCGCGGTGAATGGCCGATGTGAGCGGCCTTTCACCACGTGATCGCTCTGTCAAATGACAGAGCAATCACATGTAAACAAGCCGGCGCCTCCGCTGGCTTTTCTCTCTCTCGCTGCTAAGTGACAATGGGGGACAGGCTGCACCCCCCCATCATCCATCCATCACCCACCCAGCCATCCTCACCCCATCCATGCTCCCCCACCCAGCCATCCTCACCCCATCCATGCTCACCCACCCATCCATCCATGCTCACCCACCCATCCATCCATGCTCACCCACCCAGCCATCCTCACCCCATCCATGCTCATCCATCCATGATCAGCCACCCATCCATCCATGCTCAGCCATCCTCACCCAGCCGTGCTCAGTCATCCGTGCTCATCCATCCCCATCCGTGCTCATCCATCCCCATCCGTGCTCATCCATCCCCATCCGTGCTCATCCATCCCCATCCGTGCTCATCCATCCCCATCCGTGCTCATCTATCCCCATCCATGGCTAATATGTGCCTCATTCATGCTCATCCATACCACATCAGTTCTCATCCGTGACACATCTATGCCCATCTGTGCCACTACACTGCCCATCTGTGCCACTACACTGCCCATCTGTGCCACTACACTGCCCATCTGTGCCACTACACTGCCCATCTGTGCCACTACACTGCCCATCCGTGCCACTACACTGCTCATCTGTGTCTCTACAGTGCCTATCCATGCCACCACAGTGCCTCACAATAGTGTAAAAGGTAGTCAGATTTGAAATGTATGCCCCTAGAACACGGGAGTAGTAGCAGAATATTTTGTGGGGTGTCATTTTTGCTATGTACATGCTGTGTGTTTAGAAATATTGTATAAATGGACAAAAAAAGCATTTTCATTTTCTTTCCACATTTTCCAAAAACTTGTGGAAAAAATGACATGTTCAAAAGACTCATTATGCCTCCTAGAATATACGTTGGGGTGTTTACTTTCCAAAATGGGGTAATTTTTTGGGTGTTTCCATTGCCCTGGTGCTCCAGGACCTTCAAAAGTGCAAGAGGTAGTCAAGAATTTATATGTGTAATTTATGCTCCTAGATCGCCTGATGGTGCTCCCTGCATGTTGGGCTTCTGTATGTGGCCAGGCTGTGTAAAAGTCTCACACAGGTGGTATTGCCATACTCAGGAGGAGTAGTAGAATGTGTTTTGGGGTGTAATTTGTGGTATTCATATGCTGGGTGTGAGAAATAACCTGTTAACCTATCACAATTTTGTGAAAAAAAAGAAAAAAAAAATCTTCATATTGCAAAGAATTGTGGGAAAAAATTACAACTTCAAAAAATTCACCATGCCTCTTACTAAATACCTTGGAATGCCTACTTTCCAAAAAAAGGTAATTTGGGGGGTGTTTGTACTTTCGTGGCTTGTTAGGGTCTCAAGAAATGAGATAGGCTGTCAGTACATTAGGTGTGATCAATATTCAGTGATTGGCACCATAGCTTGTAGACTCTATAACTTACACAAGGATCAAATAATATACACTAATTATTTTTTCTTTTACCAAAGATATTTAGCAGTATAAATTTTGGCCAAAATTTATGAAGAAAAATTACTAACTTGCAAAATTTTATAACAGAAACTAAGAATTAATTTTTTTACAAAATTTTCAGGTTTTTTTCTTTTTAATACCGCCAAAAGAGGGGGGGTTGTCCCCCCTCCCCTGGGGCCCACGAGGCTAAGCAAAATAATGACAGATTTCTCGTTAACAGACACCTGGAGACATCTCCACCCAAACGCCAAAGCATACTCCTGTTATTCCGCTGGTCATGGCACAATGTCTCGTATAGACTTTATTTTTATCTCGGGTACTCTGGTGCTGGTTTTGGAGAGAGCGGGATTCTCCCCACGCATCTTGTCGGACCATGCCCTTTATTGGGTGGAGCTTCGATTGATGGAGAGGGTCCCCCCCCGCTCATGGAAGCTGAACCCCTTTCGGCTCCCTGCCCTGGAGGACCACGGAGCCATAGCTAGAGAGTATGACTTCTTCCGGCGTAACCAGGATGAGTCGTCATTTGGTGTGGTGTGGGAGACGTTCAAGCGTCATGCTCGTATGACTCTCACTAATAGGATAAATAGACTCAAGCGGACTTCGTCCGTGGTATTACAAGTGTCCATGGATAAACTTTGGGAGTTGGAGGAGGAGTGTGCCCAACATCCCACTCCCGAAGCTCTGCTGAGAGTCCGGGTGCTGACCCGGGCGGTCTCAAATGCATATAGAGAGGTCTAAACAACATCTCTTTTTTGTAAAACAAAAACTATTTGAACACGGTTAAAAGACAGGCAAATTATTGGCATATTTAGCCCACCTGAATGACTACCCCCCCTGTGGTGGTGACGCTACAGATGGTGGCCAGCCCATTACTGACCCGGCACAAGTGGCAGAGGAGTTCCGGAAATTTTACCGCTCCTTGTACTCCTCCCAGACTATATACACTGAGCAGGACACAGGAGTTTTCCTAAACAATATTCCCATGCCACGCCTCAATGAGGCGCAGGTTGCACTCCTAGAAGCACCTATCTCCATAGACGACATTAGGGAAGCTATCTCACAGCTGGCTAAATCGAAGGCTCCTGGGCCTAACGGGCCTCCCTTTGGAGTTTTATGATACCCACTCTGACATACTTACTCCGAAACTGAAGCTTTTATACCAACATAGCTTTGATACTGGTTGTGTCCCCCCTCTAATGACTGACGCTAGAATAGTGGTCATTCCAAAGCCAGGCAAAGACCCTAGATACCTGGAATCTTACCACCCCATCTCTCTACTGCCGGTGGATGCCAAGATCCTAGCTAAAACCCTTGCTTTCGTCTTAATAACATTATTTTATCCCTGATACATCCGGACCAAACTGGTTTTATGCCAGGCAAAACACGGCCATGAACATTAGATGACTGTTTATGAACCTGCAGGCGGAACATGACAACTCGGGCTCGAGGGTGGTGGTGGCGTTAGACGCCGCCAAAGCATTTGACTCAGTGGAGTGGACTTACCTGGTGGGTTGCCTGTGGCGCTTCGGGTTGGGCCGCATTTAATTAAATGGGTACGGTTGTTGTATAGCTCCCCCAAGGCCCGTGTACTTGTTAATGGGCACCTGTCCGACCAATTCTCCCTAGAGCGAGGAACCTGACAGGGCTGTCCCCTCTCCCCCCTGCTGTACGCCCTAGCCGCTGAGCCATTGGCTATCGCAATACGCCTTGACCCTAACATCTTAGGCTTGCGGATTAACGATAGGGAAGAGAAGATTGGCATGTACGCAGATGACACTATCCTATACTTAGTCGACCCAGGCCCCTCTTTACAAAACGCCCTGAAGACCATTGAGGAAATTGGAGAGTATACGGGCCTGCATATCAACTGGTCCAAATCGCAGATTTTACCCATTGATCACTTCCCTTTTCCCCAGCAGAGTGCTTCTCTCCCATTAGCTATAGTCTCTTCCCTCAGGTACCTTGGAGACATGATCACAAGGCTCCTTACGGACTACCAATCCCTCAACTTAGAACCCCTTATAGCTTTGGTTAAACACAAAACACAGATATGGCCCAGGCTGCCCCTAGGAGTAATGGGTGGCATAAATCTTATAAAAATGATCCTCCTCCCGAAGGTGCTGTATATGTTATGGCACGCACCCCTATATGTCCCCCTCAAGTTCTTTAAAATAGACACAATTCTGAACTCATTTGTTTGGGGACATGGGAGACATAAATTGTCCTGGCTAACCCTTACAAAAACCCACCACTTTGGGCGGAGCGGTGGTTCCCGACTTTCGAGACTATTCCATCCCTGCTCAATTCTCCCACTCCTACCACCTTACTAAAACTGACCGGTCACAATATCGCTCCACGGCCGCGGTCACTGACGGGGGACACGCCGCGGTCACTGACGGGGGACACGCCGCGGTCACTGACGGGGGACACGCCGCGGTCACTGACGGGGGACACGCCGCGGTCACTGACGGGGGACACGCCGCGGTCACTGAAGTAGATCACAGCCGATCACAATGTAACAGCCGCCGGCTGATACCAGTTGTTGGTGACAGGCAGTGCTCCCTAAGAACACACCGCCACCGACGCGCAGCGCGCTCCCGGTCGCGCCCATGCGCCCTGCGAATGGGGGGGAAGTGCCGTTTGTGATCGGCCGTGACTTCGTCACGGCTAATCACATGGTAAACAGCCATGGCCAATGGCTGTTCACCCCCCTCTGTGACGCCTTGTGTCCTGGGGATACGCCGACACCGACAGCCGGGATGCGCGCACCCGATCGCGCGCAATCCCGGCTTAAAGGGATGACGTCATCCCAGAACGAGAACCTCACCGCTCCGCCGTCATTTGATGGTGGGCGGTAGGCAAGTGGTTAAAGAAAACTTGCGCCCCATTGGTTCATTCTCACACCGCTTTGGTATAACTTCTCCCTACCCGAACTCCTGACAATCCCTTATCTGGGTATCTGGGTGGGGAGAGGCGTCTTATTTGTATCCCATGTGATGGCTGACAATGGCCTTAAATCATTTCATACCCTTAAAGAGGAATTCTCCCTTCCCAATCGATTCCTTTTTCAATACCTGCAACTGCGTCATGCACTTCAGACCGAATTTCGGGTATCCCCCTTGCAGTTGGTTACTCCCTGCAGACTCTCAAAGAAATCCAAGATCGCGTATGGAGCTAAAACAAAGTGGGAGCCCGGGGTGGGAGAAATTGAGGATGGGGATTGGGAGGAGATCTAGGGCGGTGTCCCCCAAAACCTCGGACAGGCTCACTCAACTATACATTATACATCAAGTATATCTCACTCCCGAAAGACTGGCCCGGTTCCAGCAGACTCAAAGTCCATTATGCCCATGGTGTAATTCCATACAGGGCACCTTTTATCATATGCTGTGGCTGTGTCTGGTGATACAGCCCTACTGGCCCCAGATTGTCCGCTTTTTTGCACGACATGATGGGATCACCGGCCTCTCTGGACCCAAAGCTGTGTCTACTAGGTCTCCATCCAAACCTTGAGATAGACAAATTCACGATTAATTTTCTTGACGAGACATTGTTCCTGACCAGGAAGCGGATTGCCCGGCATTGGCTGAGGGCCTACCCTGCAACAGATCAGGATTGGAAGAGGGAGGTTAATGCCACCCTACCATATAAAATTTTTTAAATAAAAATATAGGCTGCCCCCTTAAGTTTTCTAAGATCTGGGACAGATGGGTTGCCAATGGTGAGACCTGTGATTGATGGGCTCCCTGGTAAAACTGGACTCCGACAGTCATGGATCTCCGGCCCCTATGTACTTTCAATGTGACTAGGTGATGGTTGCTTTGACCTACAAGCACCTTTATGGATATGCCTTTACAATACACAACTGTTATGTCCTGACGAATGTGTGTTATTGAACTAATGTGTAATCTCCAACTGTATATTTTTTTACACTGAATAATCTCATGTCTCATGAGTTGTATCTACTGCATTGACAATAATAAAGCCGTTTTTTGCTAATGAGAAAAAAAAAATACCCTAAAAAGAAAGCTCTATTTGTGTGAAAAAAAGGACGCAAATTCCATATGGGTACAGTGCTGCATGACTGAGTAATTGTCATTCAAAATGTGAGAGCACTAAAAGCTGAAAATTGGTCTGGTTTGTTAAGGGGTTTAAGTGCCCAGTGGTCAAGTGGTTAAAGAGCTATGAAATTGTGGACTCTCTCAAGAACTAGTTCCGGGCTGCTCAGTTTGTTTTAACAAAGGCCTGCATTCCCTAAATGCACAAAATATAACTTGATATTAACATTTATAGGTAGGTAACAGGAAATATCCTTTTGCATTGGGAGCAGGAAGGTTTTTTTTGGGGGGGGGGGGTTTTGTTTTTTGTTTTTTACCTGGCTAGCTGCTGGAGTAAATATGACCCCATACATTTTTTTTTGCCTCTATGGAGGTTTTCTATTAACTTTAGTTTATTTACAGTTCCTTGCAAAAGTATTCATATCCCTTGACATTTTCCACATTTTTTCATGTTAAAATCAAAAATGTAAATGTAGACCGTCTCCTTGCAGCCAAACCGACGGACTTAACCAGCAATTTTTCCGCCATGCTGCAGATGCAGATAGATAATATAGTGCCCACTCAAGGCCTCACTAACTCAGACTGCTTAACCGCAGGGGGGCCATCAGCTGCTGGGGATATTGTTCTTACTCCCCAGCAGCAACAACAGCCCAGCCTGATCGATCTGCATGCCGTAGCAGCCGACATAAGAGACTGACTGCCGCCATCTCAGTGCTCAGACTGGACATACAAGAAATCGTGGGCAGGGTACAGGAGGTGGAAAACGTAACGGCTCTCCACACCACTACAATCAGACGTGTCCATCATACTCTGGACACCCATACCTTGCAGATGAGAGACCTGAACCGCCACCTAGAGGACCTCGACAACCGAGGCAGGCGCCATAATATAAGGCTCAGAGGGCTCCCGGAGGCGATAGACGCTGATCAATTACAGCCCACAGTTAATGCCATTTTTAACAACCTGCTGGACAGGTCTCCTGCTACCTTAACACCGCACCTTGAGGCCGCAAGGAAGAGACACTGACCTGCTTAGGGATGTTGTTTGCCATATCATAGAATTTCAGCTAAAGGAAGAAGTCCTACGGAAGGCTTGGAACAGAACCCATCTCTCCTTTAATGGTTCAACCATTAATATCTTTCAAGATCTCTCATACATCACTCTGCAGAGACGTAGAGAGCTCCATCCCCTTCTTGAAGTACTTTGCACATGGGGGGATCCGCTACAAGTGGAAATTTCCATTTTGCCTTTTTAGCATCTACACAAGTCCGCACCGCACTCCTGAAAGTCCCAGAAGACATCAGAAGCTTTTGTGATACACTGGATATCCCTATGATGGATCTACCAGACTGGTATGCGGAATTCCGTCCAGCTTCATCCAAGCCCCCCAGACCCAGGATGGAAACCATGGACACAAGTGAACATCGCAACAGAAGACAGCGATCAGACTCAGATGAAGGGCCACTAGATCCCATGCAAGGCCGGAGGTATGTAAGCAGCCCAACCCAAGCACCACAGACACGCAGGGACCGCTGAATCAGATTCTACAGACTACACTTTCAGATAAGTAGACCGTTCACTCCTTTTTACTGTTCCACATAGTTGTCTTACACTAGCAGAAGGGCATACTACACGTTCAAAGCCACTAACCTAACCCCACACCCCTGTAAAGGTCATTCTGTTAACATCAGACTCATAATGAGGTTTCCGCGTAGAAGTACACACTTCAAGCGATGCTAAAAGGTCTACAGGCACCTGTAGATTAGACCCAGTGACTCAGCACAAATGAGAAGTAGTTGCCTGAAATTTACTCCTACATGTGCATGGCTTCAAGACGACGCCCACAAATGAATTAAACACCATTACATCCCGACCCAAACAGAGACAGACCAGGCCCAGACGCTTCTGAGGCACCACAACCTTAGCACGGGCATCTCACATCACATCCACCCAGCCTTATCACCAACAAACCCTCAACATGACACCCCACGATTGTCATTAAGTTTAGAGAAGAACTTGAGTAACAAACCAACAAGTCTGGATGAGCATGGCTCTATATTTGTGTGTAAAACTTCTCCAGGAAATTCGTTAGATATCACCTGGGCTTGGTCTTCACGTATCCGGCCCTTTGTTTATTCAGGCACAAACGGCTTTACATTCCACTGGCTTTGAGGTGTCCTCCATTAATGGACTATGCGATATGCATCGACCTGATATGGGGTCATGGAGGATGGGGGGGGGGGCTTCATGCCTGCATGCCAACTGAAAGCGGGCATTTATCTTATACCTTTTTCTTGGGGGGGGTTACCCTCCCTCCTCCATAACAGGTGAGGCGGCTCACAGTTATGCAGGCTTGAACACATAGCCCTCCACCACAAGTAGAATTGGGACATGCTTATTGTTACTGCCATGTTTTTTGTTGTGACAAGGAGCGGTCTAAAGGTAACAGCAATGTCTTCTAGAAATGTAAGCTGTTTCAAGATCATTCCAGCTAAACTTGTTATGCCAGAACGATCTATGTATTTTATTGTTCATTTGTTAATCACATTGCTTATCTGCCTAAACAATGATTTCACAGACACCCCTACATACTGGCAAATTGAGATTCACAACCCCCAAACCGCATCTTCTTACCCAACATGTCCCATGATCGGGACGCAACACGCACAGAAGCCACACTTAGGACCCCCGTGCAAAATACTTGATTTCTTAGCACCTCCTCAGATAATAACTATATCACCTCACGATTTAGCGGGCCGCGCCCCACAAGTGACACAAAATCTCCTTCGTGTGCCTAGGCACACCCCCCCAATAGTAATTGTAGCACCCATTATAATTTATAATCTATAATCAATATATCTTTCTTTTCACGTCGGGTGACAATAACACCCCCCCGGCCTTAGGTCGCATAGTTTTTCTGCACACCACGTCTGACAAGCTGGTTCTTGCCAGTCGTTGGTGGGGTAAAAGTAAATAACCCTAGGACTCTTAGTCCTATCCTCTACTTCCTTGGTATAGGGTGTAGGGCCAAACCTTTTAGACCTATACCTGAACACATTGGATATATTAAATAAACATAGAAGACCCCTCAGTCCTCCACTTTGCCGTTTAACCACCACAAAGCAACACCAATACCCAGATAGCACCCCCACTCAACACACAAAATGGCATACTCCTTATTGGGAGTTCGACCCACCCTGATATCACACAACCTGAAAGTTCTTAACACCCCAGAAAAAAAAATGTTATGACTAAATGCACTTAAAAAAGCAGAATCAACATTTGTTTTCCTCCAGGAAACACACTTTAGGACTGGATCAATTCCCAAACTACAGGACGAGTATATAACGCCCCAAGTCCCCTACAGAAATTTAACCACTTTAAGACCGAGCCTCTTTTTGGAGTTTGGAGGTTATCAGCTAAAAACAGGTTTTTTTGCTATAAAATTACTTAGAACCCCCAAACATTATATATTTACAACGAAACACCACCAATTTGCCGTTTCACCTCCTGACTCCCCAGAAGATACAAATAAATTATATAGGTTACACAAGTCCATATCCAGATTTT
>BLSH010314323.1:261751-273676 GCA_018402905.1 Glandirana rugosa | reverse complement strand
CAATAAAAAAAAAAAAAAAAAAAAAATTTTGAAAAAAGTGGCAGGGGAAAAAAAAAAAATGTCCCCTTTAAGAGCATTGGGCGGAAGCTACTTGTGACGTAGCTTCCGCCCAGCATTGTTATGGAGCCGGGTGAGCGGCTTCAGCCGCTCACTCGGCACACGGACACTGCAGTGAGAGGACGCGATCATCTCCGCCGCTGCCGGCGGGTCCGGTAAGCGGCGGAGATGACCGAAAAGCGGCGGGAGGGGGGGGGCACCTCTCCCGCCGCTGATAAAAGTGATCTCGCGGCGAATCCGCCGCGGAGATCACTTTTATCTTACGCAGAATCGCCTCCTGAAAAAAATGATACCGGGGTTATGGTAGCTATCTGCTACCATAACAACGGTATCCCACTTCAAAGTACCGCCGTCAAACGACGTACGGCGGTCCGGAAGTGGTTAAAGGCGTATCCACACTGATACACAAACACGCGGACTTAACACGATCTCAACAACTACAGGATCCCCAGGGGAGATTCCTATTCCTTACCGGAACTTGGCACAATAAAACAGTGACACTAGCCAACATTTATTTTCCAAATACGGGATACTTCATTCTGCAGGCACCTAATAGAGGAACTAAAAGGCTTCGCCAAGGGCTGTATCATTCTTGGTAGAGAATTCAACGTTCCCATAAACCCACTACAAGATATCTCAAATGGCAAATCTAGTATAACGTACAAAATATATTAAAAGGCATCAAAACCCAACTGAACTCCCTCACACTGGTAGATTTGTGGAGATTAGTGCATCCAATGGGGAAAGATTTTACATATTTTTCCAATATACACAAACACTCAAAGATTGATTGCATATTTATAAACACAAAGAGAACTTCCCTTACTACATTCAGCAGAGATAAGAATCCAGTCATTTTCTGATCATTCCCCTATAGCCATCACATTAGATAACCTGAAACAAATACCCAAACCATGTAACTGGTGCCTTAATCCCACACTACTCATGGACCCAGAATGCTTCCAACAAATAGCAACTGAGATTAAATCCTACTTTGAACTGAACACCACTGATGACCTATCCCCACTCACCATTTGGGAGGCACACAAGAGTGTTATTCGGGGTGTACTCATAAGATTAGGAGCCCACGAGAAAAAACAAAACCACAAACTGATTGAATTCCTGATCCAGAAAATTGCCACTTTTGAAACCCAACACAAAAGGTCTCAAGCGGAAAAAGTAGCTGCTGAACTTGCACACGAGGGAACACCTAAACTCGATATTCAATCTAAAAGTGAAACAAATTTTGTTCCTTAGAAAGGGATTCTACTGTCCACAGATGCTGAGAAGGCCTTTGATTGGGTCACATGGGATTATCTCTTAGAAACATGCAAACATATAGGTATGAAGCCCCATATGATATCTTGGATATCGTGCTTATACCAGAAACCACAGGCTAAGATCAAGGTTAAGTAGAAATCTTTATCTTCCGCGCTCAAGGAGTATAGCTTAACTGCAGTGGTGAAGCAAGGGATGTCTACTGTTGTCAAAGCTGGATAACGTGCCAACCTGCTGCCACCTGATGGACTGGGGTCGTCCCAAACTATAGAAACAAAAAAGCACACAAGGGCGCACTGGCATAGCGCATTATCCTTGATACATTTTAATCCATAAAATCATACTCACAAACAGCTTTTATGTATAAAACATTCACAGTGCTGGAATGGGTAACGACCGTAAGATCAAGGTTAATGGGACCCTATCAGATACGGTTCATATTAAAAATGGAACAAGACGGGGTGCCCACTCTCACACCTGCTCTTCATACTTACATTGGAACCTTTCATAACAATGGTCAAGCAAAATCAAGACATAGAAGGCTTCAAAATACAGGCTACCACATATAAAATCGTAACTTATGAGGACGACCTTCTGTTTTTTTCTAACCAAACTATACATCTCTATCCCAAATTTAGTTAAGGCCTTCAAAATATACGGTTACGTATCAAACTTTGCTGTCAACTACAGCAAATCAGAGGCGCTCAATTTGACACTCTTTACGTCCTCCTTAGAAAAGGCCTGCGCTGCTTCCACATTTAAATGGCAAGTGACAGCTCTAAAATATCTGTGTATCCGGCTTACTCCCACAATTGCAAATATTTACAATACCAACTTCAAACCCCTGTTGGCCAAAATACAAACGGATCTAAAGCATTGGCAGCTGCAGCCATTCTCCAGGTTTGGGCGGGCAGCAATTATAAAAATGAATCCACTACCCAAAATACTCTACTTTTTCCATACGCTCCCTGTCAAAATACCTCCAAGCTTTTTCAAACTATTGTCCAATGTCATTTCTTTGGGCGGGTCGCAAACCGAGAATCAGCCTTCGAGACCCTATCAAGACCTAAAGCCAAAGGGGGTATTGGTCTCCCTAACTTCAAACTCTATCTGGCTGCCCAACTTGCAAGGATTGTGGACTGGAGCTGCCACAGAGATAACAAAGATTGGGTTAGGTTAGAAAACAATCTCTCGTCATTACTCTTGAGATTCCCATAACAGGGCCAACATTAGAGGCTTTCCATGCAGTAAAAGATTTGAAACTCTCTTCCAGTCCTAGCCCACTAACACTAATTGAATGGAACCCTGAATTTACACCAGGCCTAGACAGAGGTAGGATTCCGCCAAAAGACGACAAGACAGCACTCCTCTCACTACATTGCATTAACAACAACAAAATCCGCTCCTACGACACTATTAATACACAGCTTGACTCCAACTCTCCACTGCCCTTCTGGACATATCGACAGATTCACAACTATCTCACCACATTAGACAAACTGACGACCCAGTGGACAAAACTACCTCCCTGATCTATTCTTTGTTACTAGATGCTAATACCCTAGATACCTCTAACACACAAAGAACATGGGAACGTTCCCTACAAAAAGCTTTACAGAAGAACAATGGTCAAGGGCAAACCTTTTCGCTCATAAATGCTCAATCAGTACCAGAACACAAGAGATGTCCTACAAACTGTTGACTCATTGGTACGCAACTCCCACCAGACTGAAAAAGTGGTACCCCCTGTCTTCAGACATGTGTTGGCGCTGTGCACGTGATCAGGGCTCATTCCTACATATCTGGGACTGTGAAGCCATAACCCCATTGTGGGACAAAGTGAAGGCCACAGTAAAACCCGTCACAGCATCTCCTCAATGTTGCCAAGCTATTGATTCCAAGGCATTGGAAGTCAGTATGTACTTCGACAATTGAAGAATGGCTCTGAGAAATAGATACCATCTATAATATGGAAGAATTAACAGCCATAGCCCATGACACAGCTGAAAGATTCCATAAGCAATGGATCCCCTGGATTACTTTCCGTTACTCTGACTAATTCACCCAAGCAATGAATCTCTAAAGGAGTTTCCCACATGCAAACACAGACAATACTCTCCCCCTCTTGGGTCATAACCCCTATACAATTAAGAGGAACCCACCTGATAATACAAACTACACTATGCCCTTAAAGTCCATCTCCACCGAATGCCCCCTAAAAGGTAGCTAACCCGATTAGCATACCCCAACCCATAATCTAGCAGACCACGATTCTTCTGCCATGTTAATGTCATGACAGATCTGGGGTGTCCTACACGAGGGTCTTGTTTGAACCAAACACGCCTACCCCATACAACTGACAAATCCTGAACAACAGATAAAACTAAAGGAAGGAAACAAATTTACAAAACACAATATTTAAAACAGATACTGCAAATAAAGATAAATGGGCGATAATGCACAATGGCCCCAAATCAAATGAAATAAAACACACTCAAGTTGGGTGGGTTTCAGCCTAGATCTGTAAAGCATTTTGCCACACTTATACGGTTCATGGTTATGGGCGGTCCTTCACCTTGAGACACAGCTAGTTCCCATCAGGGGTGTCATTCGGGGACCCCGAATCCCCACTACAATACATGGAGAAGCCTACAGAACAGAAATGCTGAAAGATTTCAGCTCACCCTCCCCGTCTTGGGATCCACCACCAATAAAACTGTTATGACACTGGAATTGACCTTTCTCAGTTTGTATTACTAAAGTTGCTGTAATCTGCAAGGACTGAAATGTGTACATTCTGTACGTCTGCATAATTTGTATGCCTTGTATACTATTTCTGTTAAACCAATAAAAATGATTTAATATAAAAATGTAAATGTATTTTATTGCAATTTTATGTGATAGACCCACACAAAGTGGCGCATAATTGTGCAGTGGAAGGAAAATGATACATTTTTTAAAAAATGTTTTATAAACAAATGTGAAGTGTGACGTGCATTTGTATTCAGCCCCCCGAGTCAATACTTTGTAGAACCACCTTTCGCTGCAATTACAGCTGCAAGTCTTTTTGGGTATGTCTCTACCAGCTTTGCACATCTAGAGCAGTGTTTCTCAATTCCAGTCCTCAATGTTTTCAGGCTTTCCATTATTTTGCACAGGTGATTTGATCAGTTTCACTGCCTTAGTAATTACCACAGCCATTTCATCAGAGGGAAATCCTGAAAACATGACATGTTGGGGCGCCTTGAGGACTGGAGTTGATCTAGACTGAGCCATTTTGCAAAGACGAATGGGCAAAAAGTTCAAGTTCTGTCAGATTGAATGGAGAGCACATATGAACAGCAATTTTCAAGTCTTTCCACAGACTCCCAATTGGATTTAGGTCTGGACTTTGACTGGGCCATTCTAACCCATGAATATGCTTTGATCTAAACCATTGCATTGTAGCTCTGGCTGTATGTATAGGGTCGATGTCCTGTTGGAAGGTGAACCTCCACCCCAGTCTCAAGTCTTTTGTAGACTCGAACAGGTTTTCTTCCAAGATTGACCTGCATTTGGCGCCATCCATCTTCCCATCAACTCTGACCAGCTTCCCTGTCCCTGCTAAAGAAAAGCATCCCCACAACATGATGCTGCCACCACCATGTTTCACGGTGGGGATGGTGCGTTCAGGATGATGTGCAGTGTTCGTTTTCCGCCACACACAAAAGTTACATTTTGGCCTCATCTGACCAGAGCACATTCTTCCACGTTTGTGGTGTCCCCCACATGGCTTTTCGAAAACTGCAAACGGGACTTCTTATGACTTTCAACAATGGCTTTCTTCTTGCCGCTCTTCCATAAAGGCCAGATTTGTGGAGTGCATGACTAATAGTTGTCCACTGGACAGATTCTCCCACCTGAGCTGTGGATCTCTGCAGCTCCTCCAGAGTTACCATGGGCCTCTTGTCTGCTTCTCTGATTAATGCTCTCCTTGCCCGGCCTGTCAGTTTAGGTGGATGGCCATGTCTTGATAGGTTTGCAGGCATGCCATACTCTTTCCATTGTCGGATAATGGATTGAACAGTGCTCCGTGAGATGTTCAAAGCTTGGGATATTTTTTATATAACTTAGCCCTGCTTTAAACTTCTCCACAACTTTATCCCTGACCTGTCTGGTGTGTACTTTGGCCTTCATGATGCTATTTACTAAGGTTCTCTAACGAACCTCTGAGGGCTTCACAGAACAGTTGTATTTATACTGAGTTTCTCTTTACTAATTGGGTGAATTCTGAAGGCAATTGGCTCTACTAGATTTTAGTTAGGGGTATCAGACTAAAGGGGGCTGAACATAAATGCATGCCAAACTTTTCATATATTGATTTGTAAAAAATTATGAAAACCATTTATCATTTTCCTTCCACTTCACAACTGGGTGTCACTTTGTGTTGGTCTATTACATAAAATCCCAAAAAAAAAAAAAACTTAAGTTTTTGGTTGTAACATGATGACCTATTACAGCCGCACGCATGCAATAATGACATTAAAACCTGCAAGGCTATTTAAAAGGCTATTTGAAAGTACCTGGACATCTTCAACCAAAATACGGGGAGTCCGTCGCACTATATGGCCATGGAGTGCTTAGCCCACTCCTACTTCACAGACCCCCGTCTTAGTGGGTCCTACACTACCATAGAATGGGAGATTCTGTCTCAAAACCATGGGAGCAATACACTACTCCTAATGGGAGATATAGAGAACTCTTCCTATGTCTCAGGTGGACACTAGAGGCAATTATGAATAGGTGGGGTGCTCCAGCCCAAGAGATCTGGTCAGGATCTGCAATAGACAAATAGGTATATACTTGGGGGGCACACCCTAATAATGTATCACAGAGATGGTGCTGCTATAAGACCACCAAACAAAATGACATATTACAGAGCACACATGCAATAATGACATTAAAACCTGCAAGGCTATTTAAAAGGCTATTTGAAAGTACCTGGACATCTTCAACCAAAATATGGGGAGTCCGTGGCACTATATGGCCATAGAGTGCTTAGCCCACTCCTACTTCACAGGCCCCCGTCTTAGTGGGTCCTACACTACCATAGAAAGGGAGATTCTGTCTCATAACCATGGGAGCAATACACTCCTCCTAATGGGAGATCTAGAGAACTCTTCCTATGTCTCAGGTGGGCACTAATTAGAGGCAATTATGAATAGGTGGGGTGCTCCAGCCCAAGAGATCTGGCCAGGATCTGCAATAGACAAATGAGTATATACTTGGGGGGGCACACCCTAATAATGTAGCACATTAGAGATGGTGCAGTAGGAGTGGGCTAAGCACTCTATGGCCATATAGTGCCACGGACTCCCCATATTTTGGTTGAAGATGTCCAGGTACTTTCAAATAGCCTTTTAAATAGCCTTGCAGGTTTTAATGTCATTATTGCATGTGTGCGCTGTAATATGTCATTTTGTTTGGTGGTCTTATAGTAGCACCATCTCTAATGTGATACATTATTAGGGTGTGCCCCCCAAGTATATACCTATTTGGTTGTAACATGACAAAATGTGAAGGCACGGTTTTTTTTTTTTTTGTTTTTTTTTTTTTCAATTGGTTGAACAACTACGGGGATTGGGGACCTTTTTATTGTGCCTTATTTTTTTTCAACCTATGTAACATGCCTATATATATATATATATATATATATATATATATATATATATATATATATGTGTGTTATTAATGAATGCATGATTGTTGTTTTTCTACCTGCCTGGAGTTCAGCTTTAGTTTAAACCATACAAGAGAAGACATACAACTTTTTATCAGTCTGTGCTAATTTAATGGAGCAATTTACTTCAGAAGCTCCAAGTGTGCTCTGGTACCATCCATGGCCAACACAGCATCCATCCATCCATGCCATGGGTATAAATTAAAAACAACCTATTGACCCCTCCTCTTGACAATGCCATAAGGAGAACTACTGTAATGTAGTAGGGGAAAAAAAAGAACTTGCACGCTTGAGGCTATCCCAATGTGTGAACTAAGATGCTAGCAGAATAATACCTTGGCAAAGAAAGTATCACCATATACAAAACAACAATGTGTGCACTGGTGCAGTGCTAAAAAACACTATAATAATAAAAAAAAACGTGAATGTTGGTCTTGGGTGAGTTGGGGGAGGAGAGAGCACATGTGGCAGAGAGAGAACAGTGGATTCCTGCTGAGAGAGAACAGACTGTCAAAAGTACACCTTGAA
The DNA here is from genome assembly GCA_018402905.1 of Glandirana rugosa. Classification (NCBI taxonomy): domain Eukaryota; kingdom Metazoa; phylum Chordata; class Amphibia; order Anura; family Ranidae; genus Glandirana; species Glandirana rugosa. Next base: position 266,094 of record BLSH010314323.1, on the reverse strand, counting down.
CACACATCATGCTGCTTGCATCTATGTCCACATGAAAACATCCTGGAATATCTTCGTCACATATCCCAGGAGGCTGGATAAGCAAAGGGGTATACAGGGTCTGGAGATCAAAACCCATCATTGGCAACCAGCTTCAAAAACACAAACAGCTTGCTCCCAATGAAGTGAAAAGGAGAGATGGTGGCGTGTAGAAATTGAGCAGCAGATCACATCAGGACAACACTGATTTTGTGGACAGATGAGTGTCTTTTTTTTTTTTTTTTTTTTTTTTTTTTTTTTTTTTACATAACCCTGATAAAGAACAATCACTAATTCAGCAATACGGCTCTGATCCTCTTTGCGGTTGAATGATGGCTGACATTATTCAAACCACTTGCACTGATACCTTGGCATCAAGGCTCCAGCCCCCCACACTGGATTCACAGGTTGAATGCTGGAGAGAGAGAGGCACCCCTTCATTACAATAGTTAGTTCTTAGAAGTGCTTGATTAACCACTTCAGCCCCGGAAGGATTTCCCAGGTTAGGACCAGAGCACTTTTTGCGATTCGGCACTGTGTCGCTTTAGCTGACAATTGCGCGGTTGTGCAACGTTGTACCCAAACGAAATTTGAGTCCTTTTTTTCCCACAAATAGAGCTTTCTTTTGGAGGTATTTGATCGCCTCTGCGTCATTTCTGATCATCGCTATAAACAAAAGAGCGACAATGTTGCAAAAAAAAACTGTTTTTCTTACTTTTTGCTAAAATACAAATCCAAAAAAAAATATATAAAATTTTTTTTTATCATCGGTTTTGGCCGATTTATATTCTTCCTCATATTTTTGGTAAAAAAAAAATCGCAATCGGTGTTTATTGATTGGTTTGCGCAAAAGTGGCCGCGTTTACGGATGAGAATTCATTAATGGGGTTTTTATTTTTTACTAGTAATGGCGGCGATCTGCGATTTCTTAGCGGTACTGCGATATTGGGGCAGACATGTCGGACCATTTTGACACTTTTTTGGGACCAATGACATTTATACAGCGATCAGAAATTTAAATATCCACTGATTACTGTATAAATGTCACCGGCATTGAAGGGGTTAACCTGCAGGGGGTGATCTAGGGGTTAACTGTGTTCCCTGGGTGTGTTCTAGCTGCGGGGGGGCTGGGCTACCAAGGGCATACGAGATCTAACTGATCCCAGTGACAGGGATCAGTAGATCTCCTATGCCCCCACTAACAGAGCGGGGAACTGCCGTGTTTACATCGGGGGTTCCCCATTCTTTTGCTGTGGCCGCTCATCACGGCTCGCCAGGGGACATCGGGTCCGCCCGAGCCGCGGGCATACTCCTCAGGAGTACGGCGGTTGCATGTGCCCCCTAGCGGCCACCCGCAGATCGACGTTTATTTACGGCGATTTGCGGGACGCATCCACACTGCCGGCGTGAATATACGGTAGGCAGTGTGGAAGTGGTTAAGAACCTTCATAGCAATAAGACAAGCATATTTCCCATTTGGGAGATTTACTTTTTACTATTACAATTTAAAAAAAAAAAAAAAGAAAAAAATGTCTGTTGAAGTGGATCCAAAGACTGCCACAGTGATAATGAATGGAAGGTTAAAAGTTTCAGCTATATGTATACATTGGTACACTTTAAATGGCTTGCAAGGATCAAACACCACTGACCAAGAGGTGGACTCATTCCACCTTGTGTCCTCCTATACCATATTGCTATACCATATTGCAGATGAACCACTTCAATACCAGGCACTTTCCCCCCTTCCCGCCCAGACCTATTTTCAGCTTTTAGCGCCATCACATTTTGAATGGCAATTGCGCGGTCATGCAACGTTGTACCCAAACAAAATTTTTAGCATTTTTTTCCCCCACAAATAGAGCTTGCTTTTGGTGGGGTTTTAATTTTTGCGCTACAAATAAAAAAGACTGAAAATTTTGAAGAAAATAAAGTTTTTCTTTGTCAGAAAACTTTGTAAAGAAGTACATTTCCTCCATCGCTGATGAGGCAGTACTGATTGGCACTGATCAGGCAGCACTGATGGGCACTGATGAGGCACTTGTATGCAGCACTGATAGGGGGCACTGGTAAGCTGCACTGATGGGCAATCATAGGTGGCACTGATAAGGAGGCACTGGCAGGCATCACAGATGGGCATAGCGCCATCCCTATAGTATGGTGTGGGCCCCTTACCTGGTGGTTCCTGGGTGGGCTCCCTGGGGGGGCTCCCCGGTGGTTATCCTGGGGGGGGGGGGGCTGCACTGATAAACAATCTGCAGATGCGAGTAAATGAAAAGCCAATGCACAGTTCTTCCTGTTTTACACTGTGATCAGCTGTGATTGGTCACGGCTGATCACGTGATAAAGAGATTCCGACGGAGGCTCTTTACCGAGATCGGTAATGCGGTGTGTCAGACTGACACACTGCACCACCGATCGCTGTAATGCGCGCCCCCTCGCGGGTTATCCGGCCAGATGTCATATGACGTCCGGTCAGGATAACTGAACCACCGCCTGGCCGTCATTTGTCTATAGGCCGGGCGGGAAGTGGTTAAAGAGGTGAATTCTGCCTATCCAGAGACCATGGTATTATGATCTGAGGAGTGCTCCTTCACTGAAGACTTCACAGCGAAACACAAATGACAATGGATGCATGTGAACAAAACGTCAATGAAAAACAAAAATTGAATAAAGTTTTAAATGTCATCTAAATAAAGCACAGATGGCAGGAGTACCTACTTCATGATGTTGCCTTTGTCCGTGTAGGGTACATAGCCCCAAAGACCATAAGAATGGCATAATATAAAATGGTATAATATCAATATTTCATTAAATTTCTTCATTTTTGTTATAGGCCGGCAAGTTGAAGGGAAAAAAAAAGTACATGTGTAAACAGACAATATCTCATGCACCAGTTATTTATGTGCAAATTATTACCATAATAAACATATGGACCTAAACAATAAAGTGATTGTGTATGCATGGCAGTGATGAGCAAAACCATAAATCATAAAAAATATATATTAATTAAGCATTTGTGAATCAATCACTAAAGACATAAAACATAAATTAATGAAATAATAAGATGGATTACATGTATTATAGATATAACAGATATTGCATTTACAAATCCATCCAGAATCTGTGCACCAATATATATTCCACAATGCTACAAATTTCCCCATAACATTCCCAAACATACGCTATTTCATTAATTATGGTTTGTCTTCGTGATTGATTCACAAATACTTTTTCTTTTTTTTTTTGTATGATTTATGGTTTTGCTCATCGGTGCCACACTTGCACACTAACTTTATTGTTTTTAGGTCCATGTGTTTATTATGGTCATAATTTGCATATAATAACTGGTGCATTAGATATTTTCTGTAAACATTCACTTGTTTATGTAGTGCAGTTACTCAGTATCTACCAAGTACCCAATGACAGCCTGTGAGAGTGTGAGGAGGACTGAGGACAAGCGCGACCAGTATTACATGAATTGGGGACGCCCGCTCGGATCAACCGCAGCAGCCTGCAACGCGGCGACACCAGGCGGTTGGGGATGACGGTGGGAAGAGAGGGCGCGGCTAATGCCCGTAGCTTCTTTTTCAAAGTGCTGCTCTTGCTGTGAGGAGAGGCAGGGCGCGGCACGCCGAATGACGTCATGCGCCAATAGTTTCAGCCGGTCGTAGCATCGATGCAGAATCGCGGACAGCTGAATCGCGATGCATCGATGCTATGATTATATTCATAGCATATATATATATATATATATATATATATATATATATAATATACAGTATCTCACAAACACCCCTCACATTTTTGTAAATATTTTATTATCTTTTCATGTGACAACACCGGTGGGACGACGTCGAGTCAAAGTTCAAGAACCGTTAAAAGAATGTCGGATCCGGTAGAAATACATCTCGTTGTTAATAAAAAAAGTCTAGGAGTCTCAAGAAACGGTACAACTTGAAGGTCACTGGTCATACTCACTCTGGGCTCTGGAACATTGCTGTTGCCCTTCCCTTTTACCGATTAACCGGGTTAAACTTGTAAAAGTGAATCCCAATATGAATGAAAACAACGGTCGCCAAATGTGTAATTACCGACACACAACTCAATAAAACTCCCCTGCCGTTTAAATGTTACAATATGTTCGACATGTGAGTTATGAAATGTAACATCGTTTCACATTAAAGAAGTCACAACAGTGTACTTTTCTATTATTTTATAAATGTTTTTACACTCCCCACAAACACTCTATGACATATAATATATATATATATATATATATATATATATATATATTATATATATATATATATATATATATACGATAC
>BLSH010314323.1:248840-261741 GCA_018402905.1 Glandirana rugosa | reverse complement strand
CGCGATGCATCGATGCTATGATTATATTCATAGCATATATATATATATATATATATATATATATATATATATATATATATATATAATATACAGTATCTCACAAACACCCCTCACATTTTTGTAAATATTTTATTATCTTTTCATGTGACAACACTGAAGAAATTACACTTTGCTACAATGTAAAGTATTGAGTGTACAGCTTGTATAACATTGTAAATTTGCCGTCCCCTCAAAATAACTCAACACACAGCCATTAATGTGTAAACCGCTGGCAACAAAAGTAAGTATAACCCTAAGTGAAAATGTTCAAATTGGGCCAATTAGCCATTTTCCCTTCCCGTTGTCGTTACAAGGTCTCGGGTCTCACTCATACTGGTCACTGGAAGTTCAACATGGCAAAGAACTCTGAGGATCTGAAAAAAATAATTGTTGCTCTACATAAAGATGGCCTAGGCTGTAAGAAAATTGCCAAGAACTTGAAACTGAGCTGCAGCAGGGTGGCCCAGACCATACAGCGGTTTAACAGGACAAATTCCACTCAGAACAGGCCTCGCCATGGTCGACCAAAGGGGTTGAGTGCACGTGCTCAGTGTCATGTTCAGAGGTTCTTTGGGAAATAGACATATGAGTGCTGCCAGCATTGCTGCAGAGGTTGAAGGGGTGCAGGGTCAGCCTGTCAGTGCTCAGACCAAACGCCGCACACTACATCAAATTGGTCTACATGGCTGTGGTCCCAGAAGGAAGCCTCTTCTAAAGATTATGCACAATAAAGCCCTCAGTTTGCTGAAGACAAGAAGACTAAGGATATGGATTACTGGAACCATGATGAGACCAAGATAAACATATTTGGTTCAGATGGTGTCAAGCGTGTGTGGCGGCAACCAGGTGAGGAGTACAAAGACAAGTGTGTTTTGCCTACAGTCAAGCATGGTGGTGGGAGTGTCATGGTCTGGGGCTGCATGAGTGCTGCTGGCACTGGGGAGCTACAGTTCATTGAAAGAACCATTAATGCCAACATGTACTGTGACATACTGAATCAGAGCATGATCCCCTCCCTTCAGAGACTGGGTCGCAGGGCAGTATTCCAACATAACGACTCCAAACACACCTCCAAGATAGATGACCACTGCCTTGCTAAAGAAGCTGAGGGTAAAGGTGATGGACTGGCCAAGTATGTCTCCAGACCTAAACCCTAATGAGCATTGTTACGACGAGTTTTACCTAACATACGCTTAATGATAAATAAAAGAAGTGATTACCACCTTTTGTCTATATAAAAATCCACCAGTGCTGTTGCAGTTATGAATAAAATCAGTAATCCATGACACCTTTACAAAAATATGAAAGATCTCATTTATTTTAACTTGTGATTATACAGAAAAGAAACTTGTGTTAATCAACTAATACCAAATATGACATAGCTGGTACACCTTTAAAAGCGAACCTGTTACCAACAAAAGTTACAAACTAGTAATACAAAAAGAAAGATGTGGCAATGTACTAACAAATGTTCTAAAAGTATTAAGACAAACTGTAGGACAGAAAAAGTTATAGAAAAGCAAGAGAAATAAAGGAATACTTAACACAGACGGCATGCCCCATGCTTCCTAGGCTCGAAAAAGGTCAGAGGAGTTGTTTGGGCCTTCTTTTATACCCATTCTCAGCCCCACTCCCACGTTCACTCCATTCACCCCCATGGCACCTTCCCATTGGTCTAAAGTTGCAGTGACTCCTGGTTGGTTGGAATTGAAGCTTGCTGATTTTCATGCTTTTCATCCAAGATTTTCAGTTCCTTCATGTCTCCTGTGTGTTTACGTTAATTAAGACTACCAAACCGTTACCAAGAAAGAAGGATTGCTTTCAGCAAGTCATCTCAAGGAGTGATGCCATCAAGAGGGTTTTACAAGACGTTGTAGCTGGTGAGGGGTTTTTCATCCCATGGAGAGCTGCAGGAAATAAAAAACGCCACTTTGATGTAAAGATTAGATAGTGGAAATTGGTGATTCTGTGAGCTTCAGTGTGTTCATTGATTTCACGTGGTGGCACTGGTGGAGGAGTTCCTGATTGAAAGTTTTGCTGCACAAGCACTTTAAGGACATTTGCTTTGTCTCAGATGGATTGTTAGCACATCCACTTTATGTTATGATATATGCGATTATTCACTATTGCGCTGCTGAAAACGTTTGCATTTTCAGGTTTTCTATTTTGAGCAAATTTACATTGTTGTACAAGCTGTACACTCACTAATATATATATTATCTCACAAAAGTGAGTACACCCCTCAAATTTTTGTAAATATTTTATTCTATCTTTTCATGTGACAACCCCCGAAGAAATGACACTTTGCTACAATGTAAAGTAGTAAGTGTACAGCTTGTATAACAATGTAAATTTGCTGTCCTCTCAAAATAACTCAACACACAGCCATTAATGTCTAAACCGATGGCAACAAAAGTTCTCTTCCACTCATCCATTATGACATCACGGAGCTGGTGGATGTTAGAGACCTTGCACTCCTCCACCTTCCATTTGAGGCTGCCCCACAGATGCTCAATAGGGTTTAAGCCTGCAGACATGCTTGGCCTGTCCATCACGTTTACCCTCAGCTTCTTTAGCAAGGCAGTGTTCATCTTGGAGGTGCGTTTGGGGTCATTATGTTGGAATACTGCTTTAGACAACAGCAATTGTGTAAATCCTGCAAAATTACACCCTAGCACAATCGGGGTCATTTGCATCCACGGGGACACTCGGGAATTACCAGACCTGTGGTGTTTGAGATTGACACCCCTTGGGGCAGTGTCACACATTCAGTCGGGTGGTACCTTACCTGCTTCATGAGGGCCTAGTGGGGAGGGATTTTCCCCATTTTTGGAGGTTACGGGAAGGCACAGGGAGTCTGGAGGATAGAGCGCCCCCCGCTGGAGAAACATAGGAACTCTTTCCTTTTCCTGTAATGGCTGGGGAGCTAGAGGAGCTAGAGAATAGCTCCCAGCTCGAGGTTAACGAACAAGAGAACATCTCTGACTCTCAGTGAGAGTGGGAAGAGGATTTTTGTACAGAACAACTATGAGATGTCACACTCACTAGAGCCAGAGAAAACGTTAAAGTAGTGGATGGGGAAACTGTTGAGCCCAGCTGGGCAGTGTCTTTTCCCTACATGGCTCTTAAGAATAATTTGTTGTACCAAGTGGTAAAACACCTGGAGGAGAAGGTAGAGCAACTTGTCATTTCCAAGCTGTACCGCAGGATGGTGACAGACTTAACCCATGGTCATATAATGGGGGGACATCTGGGTATAGAGATGACCAGGGAGAGAATCACCCAGAGATTCTTCTGGCCCGGGTTGCATGCAGATATCAGAGAGTATTGTGAATCCTGTCCTGAGTGTCAACTCTCTGCGCCCTCGCCCCATTTGCCCAGCCCGCTGGTCCTGCTACCCATACTTGAAGTGCCTTTTGAGAGGATTGGCATGGATCTGGTGGGGCCAGTAGTAAAGTCTGCCCAGGGGGTCACCTGCACATTCTGGTAATACCGGACTATGCGACACGCTATCCTGAAGCCATACCCTTGCGGAATACCACCACTAAGACTATCGCCAAGAAGTTAGTCCAGGTGTTTAGTCGGGTGGGGATCCCAAAAGAGGTCTTAACAGATCAGGGCACCCCGTTTATGTCCAGAGTTACTAAGGAACTGTGCAAGTTGTACAAAATCTCCCATCTCCGTACCTCTGTCTACCACCCCCAAATGGATGGACTTGTGGAGAGATTTAATAAAATCCTCAAAAGTATTTTGAAAAAGGTGGTCGACAAAGATGGGAGAAATTGGGATTTTTTGCTACCATATCTCATGTTTGCCATACGAGAGGTTCCGCAGGCGTCTACGGGTTATTCCCAGTTTGAACTCTTGTATGGTAGACATCCCAGGGGGCTGCTAAATGTCGCAAAAGAGACATGGGAGAGGCCATCCCATATAGAAACATCATAGAGCATATCTCCTTGATGCAGGATCGAATTGCAGCGGTCCTTCCCCTGGTACGAGAGCATATGGAGCGAGCCCAGAGAGGGGTTTATAATCTGAGTGCCAAGACTCGAACCCCGGGGACAGAGTGCTGGTACTAGTCCCCACTGTTGAAAGTAAATTTCTAGCACATGGAAAGGGTAGGGGAGGTAAACTACAAGGTTTACCAGCCAGGGAAAAGGAAGCTGTAGCAATTCTACCATATTAATCTCTTAAAACCCTGGAAGGACAGAGACGGTGGTGGCCGTGCCAACCCCTCAAAAGGACAGGGTACCAATGAGCCCGGACTTTCCCATGACGGAATCCTTGTCAGTGGTGCAACAAAATGACGTTAAAGAGCTCCTAAGTAAAAATGGAGACTTTCTCCCCTTTACCCGGACCGACCTCAGTGATCCAGCATGATATAATTACGGAACCAGGTGTTCACATAAATGTGAAGCCTTATAGAATACCTGAGGCTAGGCGCGAGGCAGTTGCATGGAAATCAAGAACATGTTAGAGTTTGACGTGACAGCGTCCCACAGTGACTGGTCGAGCCCCATGGTGCTGGTCCCAAAGCATAATGGCACTGTCAGGTTCTGTAATGACTTTAGAAAGCTGAATAGTGTGTCTAAGTTTGATGCATACCCTATTCCTCGGATTGACAAACTTGTGGACAGGTTGGGAGATGCCTGGTACATTACAACCCTAGACCTAACTAAGGGCTATTGGCAGTTACCACCAACAGGGTCAGCAGAGGAGAAGGTTGCCTTCTCCACTCCTGAGGGGTCCTTTTAGTACAAGTGCATGCCGTTTGGTCTGCATGGTACCCCTGCATCATTCAAGAGAATGGTGAACAAGATGTTAAGACCACATCGCCCCTATGCAGCCGCTTATCTGGATGATGTGGTCATCCATAGCTGCAATTGGGAATCGCATCTGCCCCATGTACAAGCAGTAGTGGATTCCCTTAGGAAAGCAGGACTCACGGCCAACCTGAAGAAATGTGCCATAGGCTTGGAGGAGTCCAAATTCCTTGGCCACATTATTGGTCCAGGGTTGGTTAAGCCACAGACCAATAATCTTGAGGCAATCTAAAGTGGCCCCAATCGCTAACTAAAAAGCAAGTGCGTGCATTCCTGGGGATCACGGGGTACTACAGGTGCTTAATTTCCGGCTTTGCCACCATTGCCGTCCCTCTAACAGACCTAATGAAGGGTAGAGGGTTGGTCATGGTGAAATCGAATCCGGAGGCAGATAAGGCGTTTCAGAGGTTGAAGCAGGCCCTTTGTGTACAACCAGTGCTTGTCACTTAAGACTTTTCTAAAGATTTTGTCGTGCAGACAGATGCCTCTGAGGTAGGGACTAGGGGCTGCACTGTCCCAGGTCCGAGACAGAGAGGAGCCACCCAGTTGTATAAATGAGCAGAAAGCTTAACAAGCATGAAAAAAATTATACCATTGTCGAAAAGTAATGCTTGGCCATCAAGTGGGCTTTAGAGGCCCTAAGGTACTATCTGTTGGGAAGACGATTTAGGCTAATCCCTGACCATGCCCCCCTGAAGTGGATGTGTGACAACAAGGAGAAAAAAAGTCAAGTGACTAGGAGGTGGTTCCTGGCCCTACAGCCATTTAAGTTCACAGTGGAACACTGGGCTGGAAAGCTCCAAAATAACACAGATGCCCTTTCCCAGGTCCACTGTATGGTTGGGACAGTTGCTCAGCCACAGGGGCTTGAGCAGAGGGGGGGATATGTGACGTTATGCGGGGCAAACTAATAAATGGACGCAATGTTTCGCCTTGCATGCATTCATTTGGCATGGACGAAGGTGGAATCCAGTCCAGGTGTTACTAGCCACCTTGGCAGGCTGGGTTCCAGACCGGATTTTGTGGTCCACTGGTGTCCACTCTCGGGTGTTTAAATGATGAGGAAGAGAACACAGTGTTGCTCTGGCCAGGGACTCAGAACACTATTCTGAGAGAGCTACACATTGGAAATTGGTTGCTCAAGGACTCTGAAAGAAAGTTTTACATTTACTTTTGTTTGGGAATGTCTGGGACGAGCCCAGCACTGTATAGTGCGGTAACCTGTTCTGTTTAGTTTAGCGCGGGACGGCAAGGATTTGTTTTTACTATTTTGTGTGTTTATTATGTCTGCAACCTTTGCTAATATACCTTGGCAATACGCCAGAAAGTTGTGCCTGCATGATGCCCTTTTCCCCAGGAAAGGTGATCCTCTGGAGCTAATCTCCCACAATAAATCTATACACACACACGCTTTTTTTTTTTTTTTTTACCCCTTTTACCGGGCAGTCCGGTTGGGTTTGCCTGTATGTTTTTCAGACGGACCCTCTATTCGCCTCTATGGTGCAGCGGGTATAAAAGAACATGTAAAAGTGATCCAGCGACTGTACAGCAGTGCAGATAACTTTTTACATTAAAGAGCATCAACGGCTCTAAAAAAAACTTACGACCTCAGACTTTTGAGTACATCCTAGGGGCAGCAAGTGGCTAAAGTCCAAATCAAGGGAGCAGGCTAGGGTGTCAGCTACTCCTTTAAAGATACAGTATGATGAGTGAGCATTGTCACTTGAAGACAGGAACTTTATTTGCAGGTTTATTAGGTGAAAATAAGAGAATTTTCTTTAAAAAATTAAAACAATGCAGCCACCACATTGAAGGACTGGTAAGCTGCAATTTATAAAATGTTTGTTTGTAGGTTTATATAGGCTCTAGGTTCTTGATAGTCATACCTAACCACTTAACCTTAAAACCTTAAAACTACAGCGCGGTTTGTTAATTCTAGCAGGGCGTACAATGACGTCATCCAAGAACCACGCCTCCTGGGGCGCGCACCTGGGAATTCCGTGACCCGGCGGATCACAATAAACAGTGTCAAATGTCAGAGTGATCACTTGTAAACAAGCCAGCGCATGACTGGCTTATCTCTCCCCTCTCCGTACCGATTGGTACAGTGTGAGGGGAGAGATCGGATGCAGCAGCGGTATGGGCTGGATGTGTAGTGCCCACAGCGCTGCTTTGTGCCAGTCTCCACTCATCCAACCATTCTTGCTCAGCCATCCATACTCCAATCAATACTCCGCCATCCCCATAGTTAGTCAGGTTGAAAAAAGACTTGAGTCCCTGTAGTTCAACCAAAAAAAAAGAAAAAATATATATATAACCATACAATCCCATATATACAATCCTTCACCCACAGTTGATCCAGAGGAAGGCAAAAAAAACCCAGCAAAGCATGATCCAATATGCTATAGCTGGGTAAATTAATCCCCCCCCCGCCCCCCCGAATCCTTCCTGATCCACCGAGAGGCAATCTGATTTTCCCTGGATCAACTTTACCTATAAATGTTAGTAGCCAGTTAAGATATGTACATTAAGGAAAGAATCCAGGCCTTTTTTAAAGCAATCTACTGTGCTGGCTAGAACCACCTCTGAAGGGAGTTTATTCCACATTTTAACAGCTTTAACTGAAGAAACCTTTCCGTATTTGGAAATGAAATCTTTTTTTCCTCTAGACGTAAAGAGTGCCCTCTTGTCCTTTGATGACCTTAAAGTAAATAACTCAACACCAAGTTCACTACATGGACCACTTATGTATTTGTACATGTTAATCATATCCTCCATTAATCTCCTCTTCTCAAGAGAGAATAAGTTCAGCTCCTCTAATCTTACCTCATAGCTGAGCTCCTCATGCCTCTTATCAGTTTGGTTTCCCTTCTGTGCACTTTCTCCAGTTCCTCAATATCCTTTTTGAGAACTGGTGCCCAAAACTGAAGTGCATATTCCAGATGAGGTCTTACTAATGATTTGTACAGGGGAAAAATGATCTATCTCTCTCTGGAGTCCATACCTCTCTTAACCTCCTTGACTGTATTCCCGAGTGTGGCTCGGGGTGAGTGTTCACTGCAAATAGCGATAACCCCGAGCCACACTCGGGATTGCATCGCTGGATCCAAGGCTTGGGTTACTTACCTTGTCCCCTGGATCCAGCGATGTCCCCCTGCTGTGTCTGCGGGCTGTGTCCTCTGCCCGATTCCTGTGTGATGCCGGGCTCCGTTCCCTGCGAGCGTCGTTTTGCACGGGGCGGAGCCGGGCGGGAAATTCAAAAAGTGAAACACACAGTAAACATACACTACACTGTAATCTGTAAGATTAGATTACTGTATCAAATAATTTCACATCCCCTTTGTCCCTAGTGGTTTTCTCAGTGCCCTGCATGCACTTTTATATTATATACAGTATGTTATTCTTTCTGCCTGGAAACTTGAGAATGTCCATGGCATCCAAAAAGTGTCCCTTTACATCAAAAGCGTTTTTTGATCAGCTAGAAAACACCGATAGTAAATAAGAATTATTTGCAGAATTGAGTGATACTGATTTTTGGGGATATTTATCATCAGACACTGAAAGTGACGACGGCGACAATTCTGCAACTGAGCAAATTTCTGTGTTTTTGACTAGATTACATTATTGAATACATTTTATTATTATATTATCATCTTTGATAATTTATAGTTATTTATTATATTGTAATTTTTTTTCATATATATTATAACTTATGATTTTGTGTTTCAAACTTTATCATACCCGAGATGTCTACTAGACTCTTGTTTGGACAGATTTAAGTGAGTTATTCCTAAGAATTACAGGCCTACAATATAAAAACGCCAAATTTCCATGCAAAATAATGGTACAGCTTTCAGCACCAAAAATCTGAAATAATCATACCGCCAGGGAGGTTAATACAAAATATTTTACTCGCTTTGAAACCGCAGCTTGGTCATTATTAAGCTTATGATCTACCAAAACCCCCAGATCCTTCTCTACTATGGATTTCCCCAGTTGTACTCCCCCTAGTATGTACAGTATCTCACAAAAGTGAGTACACCCCTCTGATTTTTGTAAATATTTTATTATATCTTTTAATGTGACAACACTTAAGAAATTTCACTTTGCTACAACGTAAAGTAGAGCGTGTACAGCTTGTATGACAGTGTACATTTGCTGTCCCCTCAAAATAACTCAACACACAGCCATTAATGTCTAAACAGTTGGCAGCAAAAGTGAGTACACCCCTAAGTGAAAATGTCCAAATTAGGCCCAATTAACCTTTTTTCCCACCCTGGTGTCATGTGACTTGTTAGTGTTACAAGGTCTCATGTTCCAATGGGGAGCAGGTGTGTTAAATTTGGTGTTCTCTCCTACTCTCTCATATTGGTCACTGGAAGTTCAACATGGCACCTCACGCCCAAGAACTCTCTGAGGATCTGAAAAAAGAATTGTTGCTCTACATAAAGATGGCCTAGGCTATAAGAAGATTGCCAAGACCCTGAAACTGAGCTGCAGCACAGTGGCCAAGACCATACAGGGGTTTAACTGGGCAGGTTCCACTCATGACGCATGAGTGCTGCCAGCATTGCTGCACAGGTTGAAGGGGTGGCGGGTCAGCCTGTCAATGCTCAGATCATATTTTGCACACTGCATCAAATTGGTCTGCATGGCTGTCGTTCCAGAAGGAAGCCTCTTCTAAAAATGATGCACAAGAAAGCCAGCAGTTTGTTGAAAACAAGCAGACTAAGGACATGGATTACTGGAACCATGTCCTGTGGTCTGATGAGACCAAGATAAACATACTTGGTTCAGATGGTGTTAAGCGTGTGTGGTGGCAACCAGATTACAGAGACAAGTGTGTCTTGCCTACAGTCAAGCATGGTGATGGGAGTGTCATGGTCTGGGGCTGCAGGAGTTCTGCCGGCACTGGGGAGCTACAGTTCATTGAGGGAACCATGAAAGCCAACATGTACTGTAACAAAATAAAGCAGAGCATGATGCCTCCCTTCGGAGACTGGGCCACAGGGCAGTATTCCAACATAACCCCAAACACACCTCCAAGATGACCACTGCCTTGCTAAGGAAGCTGAGGGTAAAGGTGATGGACTGGCCAGGCAGGTCTCCAGACCTGAACCCTATTGAACATCTGTGGGGCATCCTCAAACGCAAGGTCTCTAACATCCATTAGCTCCATGATGTCATCATGGAGGAGTAGAATATGAATCCAGTGGCAACCTGTGAAGTTCTGGTTAACTCTATGCCCAAGAGGGTTAAGGCAGTGCTGGAAAATAATGGTGGCCACACACAACATTGACATTTTGGGCCCAATTTGGACATTTTTACTTAGGGGTGTACTCACTTTTGCCAGCAGTTTAGACATTAATGGCTGTGTGTTGAGTTATTTTGAGGGGGCAGTAAATTTACACTGTTATACAAGCTGTTCACTACTCCCTTTACATTGTAGCAAAGTGTCATTTCTTCAGTGTTGTTGCATGAAAAGATAGCATAAAATATTTACAAAAATGTGAGGGGTGTACTCTGTGAGATACTGTATGACGTATGCATATTCTTAGCCCCCAAGTGCATAACTATACATTTATCTTCATTAAACCTCATTTGCCACATAGTCGCCCAATTAAACAGTGCATTGAGGTCGCCTTGTATGTTGGATACATCCTGTAAGAACGTTATTCCACTGCATAACTTGGTGTCATCTGCAAACACTGAAATGGTACTTTGAATCCCAGACCCAATATCATTTATAAAGTTATGCATAAGTAATGGCCCCAACACTGAACCTTGGGGGTACACCACTGATAACCTTAGACTATTCAGAGTATGAATCATTAACCACTACTCACTGAATACGGTCTTTTAGCCAGTATTCTTTCTATTTACAAACTGATCTTTCCAAGCCTGTAGACTTTACCTTACACATTAGCCGTGTGTGGGGAACTGTGTCAAACACTTTTGCAAAATCCAAGTATATCACATCCACAGCCACCCCTCTGTCCAAGGTTTTACTTGCCTCCTCATAAAAAAGAAATCAGGCTTGTTTGACCACTTCTGTTTTTCATAAATCCATGCTTAAAATATTTTTTCCAACAAGAACTCATCTATGTGGTCTTTTATTAAACTCTCCAATATCTTCCCGACTATAGAAGTTAAAAGTTACTTGGTAACTTTAATCCCTTTTTAAATATGGGCACCACGTTGGCCCTACGCCAATCCAGTGGTACTTCTCCAGTCATTAACTGTAAGGGTTTGGTTCTGGTTCCGAGTGTTGGTTCGGGGTGTGTGGAAAACTCGCCGGCCGGGTAATCAAGACACTGACAAAACTTAGAGTGTAGCAAGATTACATTTTAATGAGAGCCAGCTTACATGTTATATAGTATAATCAAAAGCATATACGCCTCCTTATGGGCCAATCAAACATTGATAGGTAATAAGTATGACAAATATTCTGCTAAAGTCTGCCTAGCAATAGCTTTTAAAAAAATCACCTAATAGTTTGAACAGAAGCATCTAACACCTTTGCTAGACATAAACAGATATATTTACGATAACATACTTAACGCTCTGACCACAAGCGCATTCTGTTCTATCTTGCAGCTTTAAGACTTGTATTTTCCATTTTCAAAAGCATATTAAACCTTTAATTTATACATATATCAAGCAGTATTGTTAAAGGTACACTCTAACTTTCCCAACAATCCCTCCTTTGATCAATGTTCTGTCCAGAACATAGATCACTCACCATGATACCATCTGGCCCTATCTAACATAGGCATACGAACTTCTGGTTCTTTCACTGCTGGCACTTTTGACTTACTTATTTTAGCAATGATACACAATATAATTTTAAATGTTTAAAAATTAAATGTAAGCAAAAAGAAAGAGCACAATTATCATTAATATCACCATTCCAGCCTTCTTAAAGAATCCCCATATTCCTCCAAGCCACCCTCCAATTCCCTGGAAGGGGTTCCAGGTGTCTAAGTTATTGGCCTCTGTCTGTAGGCGTACCCGTTCTTCCGCATGTCCTTTAATTACATCATAATAGTCTGGCACTTCTACATCCATAGTGGTCTTTGTTAAGTTATTGAAATATATGTAACATATTTGCTTATTCTCTGTTTGATCACATAATCCTGTACTGGTTGTGATGTGGGGGCTAGACACCAGGTTACATTCTTTCCTTTATAGGTCGCTAACAGCATAGAAGCTGCTATTTTACAGTGACCACCCACCTGTTGTTCATAGTACCCATAAACTGTCCTCATCCTTTCTTTGGACACCTCATTTCCTACGCTCCTACAACATGGATACTGGTGTGCGTTTATACTATGTTCTTTAAAAATGGAGGTTGATCTAGCATGTAGCTTAACTGTCTTCACCTCTCCAACATTCTTCCCTATTGCCCAGAATCCTATTGACATCACAATCAATAAAATGCATACAAAAATCAGTGTCTTAATATTGAGAATGTCCTTTGAGGAAGGAGGCTTGAATCTGTATCGTTGGGGAAATGGAAAGTTCCTCTCACCTTGGTGTAGCTCATAAGGACTAGGGTAAGTTGGTAGGGGGTCAGTTTTACAGCGAGGGGGCAAACTTTCATAAAGATGCACTCTGGGGGGGGGCAAGGGGGTTTTAGTCCTTCATAAATAGGGCTTGGCTTATTCTGCTCCTGTTCTTCAGGTGGTAAGGATTTAAGGAGACTCAAAAACCAGTATCTCTCCATCCCCACAGGGGTCATCATTGTGTCTCGGGGGTGGATATCCTTTTAACCATCTCTTGCATTGTGCCAACATAAAATCGGGGACCAAGTTTTTGAATTATTCGGTTGGGGTCCTGGTGGGGGTTTCGGGGGCGTCGGATTTCTTCAACCGTGATGCATGGATCCATTGCGGACTCTGGTCAGTCAAGACAGCTGTTCTGGTCACCTTTTGTACTTCAAATGGTCCTTGAAAGATTGGTCCCGTCTGCCCTGGTTAGAAAGTTCCTGGTAAACTTCATGTTTTCCACTGGTCTTGTCGACAGAACTGACTGGTCTC
>BLSH010314323.1:206992-225706 GCA_018402905.1 Glandirana rugosa | reverse complement strand
TCCCCCCCCCCCCCCCCCCCGGCGTTTTGGGATATTGTAGTGTATATAGTTTAATGCGTGCAGGCCTATTCTTCCATATCAAGATTCTGAACTGTGAGTTTATGCGCAGAAACCAATAATTCGGTGTATAATGTAGAATATAAAGGAGCTGAGGAGCCCAAATCATCTTTGTTCGATTAGCTGGTCTGGTAACAGATAAGGGTAACCTACACCATGCAGCACATTTTTGTGTGAACTTTTGCAGAAGCGGCTTAAGATTCAAAGCAATATAGTCTCCAACCTCAGCTGACACCATTATCCCCATTTATTTAAAGGAGGCCACCGTTTGTATCTCTGAATCCTCTATGGGCGAAGTTTCTGGTATGGGATCTATGGGAAGGAGAACTGACTTATTCCAATAAATGGAAAAGCCAGAAAATTTACCAAACTGCTCTATCAAGGACATGTTTTCAGAGACCCCGCCGTATCTCCCAGGTACAGCAGGGTGTCGTCAGCATACAGTGACACTTTTTCTTCCCCACTCTGACGACTAAACCCCGCAATGTCTGGTGAGGCCCTTATCCTAGCAGCCAGTGGCTCTAATGCTAGGGCAAAAAGCAGGGGCGACAAAGGGCACCCCTGCCTGGTACCTCGGTAACTTTTACATTACACCAACAAGGAGTCATTTACCTGATTCTGACCCTAGGGGCCGTGTATAGCAACTGTACCCACTTTATAAATTTGGATCCCAACCCAAATCTGTCAAGCACTGTCCATCGGTAGTTCCACTCGACGCTGCCAAATTTTTGGCAGCGTCGAGGGAAAAAATGGCTCTATTGCCTGGGTTTTCTACCAGGATCTGGAGGTTCAAAAAAAGCCTCCAAATATTTAAAGCTGTGGACCTGGCTGGAATGAAGCCAGACTGATCCTCCATATATCAAGTCAGGAATCACCTTTTTGTTTAACATCCGTGTTAAGCAGCGAAATAGGCCTATAGTAGTCTGGTTGTAATAGATCCTTCCGCGGTTTAGGGAGCACTATAACTATTGCCTCAGCCATTGAATCTGGTAATCTACCATGCTTAAGGGTTTCATTAAGGGTATCCAGCAGCACCGACATGAGAGTTTCCCCATATTTTTTGTATGTTTCGGCCGGTAGCCCATCTGCCAATGGAGACTTATTGGCCATTTGTGATGCTGCTAGGGATAGTTCGTCTACTGTTAGGGGGGCATTTAACATAGCTAAATATTTTCGTTTTACTTTAGGCAGTTCACATTTGTTCAGGAATTGTTCTATGTCGTCCCCTCTACTCTTGAAGTGTATAGATCTCTAAAGAATTCTGAAAGGCCTTAGATATTGGTTCCTGTCCTCTGACCCTTTCACCTGTTTTGGTCTGAATAGCATCAATATGGGTTACCTCCTGCTGAGCTCTCGCAATCCCCGCCAGCAGATGCCCTGTATTTTCACCTTCATCAGTATTTCTATTTCATGAAAAAACATTTGTTTTCTGCTGCCGTGAGGGATACTTGCTGGTACACTGTTTGGGCTTCAATCCATTTTCTATCCGAATCCACAGTTGGATCATTGAGATAATTGTCCTCAGCTTTACCCGCCTCAGTGAGCACCAAGTTCTCTCATTCTTTACTTCTGATTTTAATAAGATTAATTTGCTTAATTATCAGTCCCCTCAGATGCGCTTTCAGCGCATCCCAAAGGACTACCAGGGCGACTGAGCCCCTGTTAAATCGCAAGAACTCCTGCAGTCCTTTATGCGTAGGGTCTGGTGTGGGAAACGGGTCGAACAAGAATGGGTTCACCATCCATAATCTGATCTTACGCTCATTATTAAAGTTTGCCTGCACTATAAGAGGAGAGTGGTCAGAAATATTGGGCGGTGAATAGCTTACTGCTCCCACCAAAGCATTGGCAGGGACATTAACCATGCAGAGATCAATGCGAGACAGACACTTGTAGGTTGCAGAGTAACAGGAGTAACATTTTGCTGTGCGGTGTCTGTCCCTCCATACATCCCCGCAGCCCTATCTCAGCTGTAAGTCTGGCAAAGGAGGTTGGGCCTCCCTCTAGCGGCAGATTCTGTCTCCGTAGGGAGAACCTGTCTAATGATTTATCTAACACATTATTGAAATCTACCATGGCAAAAATGGGGGTATTTGAATATAGGGCCATAAATTGTGCCAAACTATTCAGAACCGCGGGGGTATATATACGTTCACTATGATGCATAGTATGCCCTCCAGTTTACATAGCAAAAAGATAAAGCATCCCTGCTCATCTCTACAGGAACTAATCAGTTGAAAAGAGACTCCACTGGCTACCAGTGTGCTAATACCTCTAGAGTAATGGGTGTGAGTGGAATGATATTGTGTTGGGTACCCCCTGTGCTTAAGTACATGCACCGTGCTAGGTATCAAATGTGTTTCCTGCTAGCAAATCACTACAGGGCAGTGCGTCTTAAGTGTTCTAAACAGTTTCACCCCGTCACTTGGCTCTCTTATATTCCAAGATACTAAAGTGCATACATTTGCCATATTATAACAGTGTTAGTATAGTATATGTTCTATTACAATATTACAGTAATGGCATCCTCTACCCTCTGAGCTCTCCTGTCTGCTCCGCGTATAGAGGTGTACCAAAGTCTCATTCCGTCCCTGAGACAAAGTGCCACTGTTAGGACAAAAGGGGAAAAGGCACTAAAGAGTTTGTTCATAAGCTGCAAGAACAAAAACATATAAACATTTTCCGTGACCACACCTGCATGCCTTGAAGATTTCCACCATATCAGCAGTTCAAGTAGGAATAATATACCAGGTTCTTATTTCCCTACAACAGGCAGGGTAGATGAAAAATAACCAAAAACTGAAAAAGATTTGTGTTTCTGAAGCAGAAACCTCAAAACAACATGAGCTACAGGGCACAAGTTGTCCATCCACTCGGGACAATGCTGTTGGGGGGGGCAGCTTTTTCACTAAGTTATCATGAAATGAAGGAACTTGCAGTTAGCATGTAGAGACAAATCTCCACATACAGTCTCGCTGTGCACCTTCCACCTTGAAGGATAAACCTACTCCTCAAAGCAACTGTACTCTCCTCATAGACAGCTGTTATTGTATCACTGGTCAGAAGAGCAGATCCGGTTCATGCCTTGTGCAAGTTACTTTCATGGCGATCAAGCCAGGCAGCCGCACTAGTTGGGTTTTCAAAAAAGTGGGTCTCACCATTAGCTGCAATGCAAAGTTTAGCTGGGTACAGCATGGTATAAGAAACATCGTATTTCCTAAGGCGTTTTTTAACATCTATGAACTTCGCCCTCCTCCTTTGCACTTCCGCAGAAAAATCAAAGTAGAAGAATATTCTCACATTGTCCATTTTCATGGCTTCACCCTTCGTCCTGGCTAGGTTCAGAATAGCGTCCCTGTCTTTAAAGTTCAAAAGCGTGAACAAGAATGGACGCGATAGTTCTCCCGGCCTAGGGGGCTTAGCAGGCACTCTATGCGCCTTTTCCACCGCGAACATTGGGGAGAAAGCCTCTTTGCCAAAGGTGTCTATGAGCCATTTTTCTATGAAGGTTACTGAATTCTTCCTCTCCGTTCGTTCTGGGATACCCACCACCCTAATGTTGTTCCTTCGGAGTCTATTTTCCATGTCCTCGGTGCGGGCCGCGTGGCCCGAGGACACGGATTGCATGTGTTGGAATTCATGTAGCGGGGAGCCAGTTCATCCTCCACACCTCTCATGCAGTCTTCTAAGGCCCCAGTGCGGTCGCATATTTTCTGCATGTCTTGCCTAATAAGGTTGATTTCCATCTTTACCCCTTTTGTTTCAGAGGCCAGGGCAGTAAGGGCAGAGTTGCAGGACGTGATTGCTGCGTATATGTCCTTCAGTGTGGGTTCTGCATCAGGTAGGGCCACGTCTCCCTGTCTAGGGGCAAGGCCTGCTGAGGCCTGAGTACTTACTGTGTCCCATTGCAGTTCTGCGTCTGACTCCTCTGGCCACGTATCACCCTGGTGTACAGGGGCTGGTGCGGCGGCCGAGGCATCCCCTGCTTGGGGTCCATTTTTATTAGAGAGGGTCTTGCCGGTAGATTTGGCAAACAGCTTGTGAGCCGCTTCAGCAGCCAAGGGAAGTGCATGGCTGCCATCTTGCCCTGCATGGCCCGCTGCTGCTGGAGTGTCTTTGCCTTGCCGGGACATGTCTGCGATGGCCTGCTGGTATCTGTCGCCTCAGCATCACTGCGGGAGACAGGCTGGGTATGTGTGGCTTCAATCGGAGGGTTAAGGAGCAGAAGATCAGGATAAATGGTCAGTTCACCTCCGGAGCGAGCTACACACACGTCCTACTCCATCGTCTGCAAGCCACGCCCCCCCCCAGTATGATCATTTTGTGAAAAAAAAACATTTTGTAAAGAATTGTGGGAAACAAATTACAACTTCAAAAAATTCACCATGCCTCTTACTAAATACCTTGGAATTTCTACTTTCCAAAAAGGGGTCATTGGGGGGGGGGGGGGGGTGTATTTGTACTTTCCTGGCTTGTTAGTGTCTCAAGACAGTACATCAGGTGTGATCAATTTTCTATAATTGGCACCATAGCTTGTAGACGCTATAACTTTCACACAGACCAAATAATATACACTGATTTGTTTTTTTTTTTACAAAAGATATGTAGCCGTATAAATTTTGGCCAAAATTTGTGAAGAAAAATTACTAATTTGCAAAATTTTATAACTGAAACGAAGAAAAACGCATTTTTTTTATACAATATTTTCGGTCTTTTTTCAATTACAGCGCACAAAATGTAAAAAAAAAAAAAACAGTGCTGATTAAATACCACCAAAAGAAAGCTCTATTTGTGTGAAAAATATGACAAAAATTTCATTTGGGTACAGTGTAGCTTGACCGCAATTGTCATTCAAAATATGAGAGCACTGAAAGCTGAAAATTGGTCTGGTTATTAAGGGGGTTTAAGTGCCCAGTGGGCAAGTGGTTAAAGTGGAACTAAACCCATCACTTTAACAGTTTCAACTGTTACATTCCAGCACATGCAGGGAATGTAACTGTCCCATTCGCTTGTCCTCTCAACTAAACTCAAACCATCAAATGGCTGGTTTCATAACCGATCACATGTGCATCATGGCAATTGGAGATCAAACCGAGGCTAACATGGCAGCTTCCTTAGCTGAAAACGATAGGAGGATTTAGTTCTGCTTTAAGAGTGCATATTCTGGAGGGATTGTCATAAATGAGAACACGACTAATTTTATTTTTTCTTTTTCAGAGACTAACTGATGTATTTCGTCGCTACGATACAGATCAAGATGGCTGGATACAAGTTTCATATGAGCAGTATCTTTCCATGGTCTTTAATGTAGTATGATGCCAAAAAGAAACCTTGCCTGGACCAGCACAGACTGCAATAAATCTTTACATTAATTTACTGGATTATAGTGCCCACGGTGGTGCTATGCATTTTGATGGCTTCTAGATTTTTATAGTGTATCATCAAAAACTTTAAATTGTATATAAGAAGTTATTTTTACAGTTCAGCAATACCATTCTAGCCATATTTTTTTTTTTATTTACTCCATAAGCTGGGAGTTTAAAATAATACCTTAAAGTGCAACACCAGTCCAGTGATAGAACCCCTGTCAGGTTTTTACTGTGATCTGTGACCCCCATTAGAACAGGATGTGCTGGGAAATGTCTCCTTTGGGGACGAGTTGCAACCTCTGCCAGATGATTATTCCTATAAAGGGAAATGAGCTTAAGAGGTTTAGGCAGTATGTCACCCATGTAGTATATTAATTCTTCTGTTTTTGTGTCCAAAAAAAAAGTAGTCTTAATTATATTCAAATGGACCAACAATATATATATACAGTAGAAGATATAACCATGTAATACTTTAAATTTATAACTCTTGTCTCATATATCTTCACAAAAAAGCTAGAAACTACACTTAAAATTCAAACTGTGCCATTTTCTTTAAAACACGTGTATTGAACATTTTCCATGGATGCTTATGTATAAAAAAAACTTGCCGCATAAGTCCAAATGCTCTTGCTACTGAATAACTGTATATACTAGCAATATAGCATGTAAGGGAAGGTTGGTACTTTGATATTAATACTGATAACCTTAAACCTCCTCCCCTTCCGAAGTCAACATCGGAAACCGCATTTCTATCAAACCCCCAAGATTGTTATTTTAGGAGAATATATAATTTCTTAAAAAAAAAACCCTATTAAAGTATTCCAATTGGATTATTGAATGCCATGGTCCCCGGTTGCATCCCCCTCAATCACGGGAACAGTGACGTCATTATTGGACAGAAATTTCCATCTAAAAAGGAGCAGATTTCTGATTAGCCCAGTTCCCATCCAATAGCTTGGGAATTCTCAAGTCAAATCGTGCCAATAAATTGAATAGCTGAAGTCTATCCTATATTAAATCACTGTGTAAAATTCATATATAGCATGTTTATACCTGCCTGAAATGTATGGTCAATATTGCTTGAACGTCTTCCCTTCCCTTGATATCTTTGCATTGACAGTGGCACTTCTGAACTTTTTGTGCCTTACAAACCATGGAAATGCCTATGGACAGGCTGATTTGTTTATTTTTTGAGGTAATTACTGTCTGTGTCCTGCAATCCTGGTGACCTAATTTTGTGGTTTGTTGTCACAAGAAAAGAGTGAGGTGAAATGACACCATCAATACACTGCAATAAAAACCACAATAAAAGCATACTTAAAAGAGAAGTAAAGGGTTTTTTCCCCCTATTATACTTATCAAGGTGGATGCAGCATCGGTCCGATGCTGCATCTGTCCCCCGGCACTTTTACACTGAGAACCAAGCGATCGAACACTGCCGATGGCTCAGTTCGGTTCTCCCAGCTCCCCGAGCTGAGAGCTGCTAACTGTCAATCAGCAGCTTTCTGCTCTGCTCCCCCATGCTCACCGGAGCACTGCGCTGTGGAGGGGATGGGTGTTTGTCCAAGCACCTGGTGGATCCAAACTCCATGGTCGGGATGATGCGGTGCCTGGAAGGACATGCATGATGTCAGCAGAGAGCGGACTTCAGTCCGCTCTCTGCTGAAACCGGGTCACAAGAGTGCAAAACGAATTGCACTCCTGTGATCCATAGGAGAAGCCAAGCGAGCATTGGCTTAACTTCTCCTTTTAACACAGTGGTTCTCAACTCCTGTCCTCGGGACCCACTAACAGGCCAGATTTGCAGGATAACTGAAATACATCACAGGTGATATCATTTGCTGCTCAGTGATTGCAGTCTGCATCTCCCCAAGGTAGTACTTAAAACCTGGCCTGTTGGTGGGTCCTGAGGACAGGAGTTGAGAACTATAATTTTCATTCAGCTTTATCTCTTTTTAAAGTAGTTATACCTTGCCA
The DNA here is from genome assembly GCA_018402905.1 of Glandirana rugosa. Lineage (NCBI taxonomy): Eukaryota > Metazoa > Chordata > Amphibia > Anura > Ranidae > Glandirana > Glandirana rugosa. Next base: position 218,303 of record BLSH010314323.1, on the reverse strand, counting down.
TAAGATATTCAATCTGTATCTAAAATTGCAAGCAATTTTAAAACGATTTGACTTCAGGTGAACAAAAACTTTGCTGCAGTCTTATAGTTGGCTAAGTGATGTCACAGGCCTTTTCTCTTTCTTCTCTGTATAGAGGGGGGACCGTCATTACTCCTGGAATGCATGGTGCTTAGTCCTGGAGTATGTGAGCCCAGCCTGCATGATGACATACCCCTGGGAGTTGGGGGTGTCGGCAACAGGCTGGAATCACAGGAAATGAACAGAATTACACAAGTGCCTTTCAGTTGATAGCGGATCAGCATCGCTGGACAGAAGAGGAAGCTGGAGAATGGAGAGGGTAAGTATAGATAGCTTGGCACATTTTTTCCTTTATTCAGCTAGAGGGGTGAGCTATGAAAATTAAAAAAAGAGCGGAAGTCCTACTTGAAATCTTTGGTAACATCAAAGTTTACCAAAGGTAAAACCAAAGTTTATTGAGTCGATTTTTATAAATTTTTTCATGTAAGATTCACACAACTTCTTCCATTTTTCTGATCAAATCCAATTAGAAAATTTTATGAATCTTGGATGAAAGTTATGTGATTCTTGGGTGAAAACTTTTTAAACCAACTCCTAGAAGTTTAAAATCAAGAGTACATAAGAAAATAGTTAAACACGTAGTTGAAAATTATAAATTTATGAACATTTCCCAAAATATTAACAAACATATTTGTTTGAAATGCTTTAAAATTTAAAAAAAAAAAAAAATCCGATACGCTATCCTTTAAACTATTTTTCATCTGCAGCACCTCTTTGATGTCATACACATTATAAAGTTCAGCTTTTTATCTTACACTTATTAGTAATGCTTTGTTTGTGTTCGGAGAACAGGAAGGCATAGGCGGTGTAATGATACTTTTATGTATTCTATGCATGATTCCTCCAAATTTTTTTCCGCTTGGAATAAACATCCTTCTCCCTCTCCTAAACACTATGTGCCTCAAGTCTTCCACTTTATTGATGTCATACCTTTTATTTACTTATACTTCACAAGACATTGGCAAATGTCTGGAAAACATTTAATTGTATTGTAATGTCCCTGTCCATTTTCTTGTATGTTATATTGGTCTTTCAGCATAGGATTGGATTTACATTTTGGATCTGAAGGTTCCTATATGCTGTATATACAGCCTTGAAAATGTCTGATGGCTGGAATTTGGCCAGCTGCTCTGTAGTGGAACCATCCACTACATTTACATTATACTTGGTGATGAGGGACCCATGGTGACTAACAAATGCACAAACAGTATTATGGGGTTATAACATGCAAGTGTATAATACAGGTTGTTCCACTGTATGCAAATTTTGTAATAATTTACTTAATTACGCAAATCCAGCATCCAGGTACCTGTAACGCATTACAAAATATGTGTATTTTCTAAAACTCAGTTCTATTTAAACTAATGTTATAGACATTTCTAGATATAGAATATACTGGTATTCCCTCACAGGCCTCTAAGATAAGAAAGCAGGGGTCACACACTTGGCTTCATAAAAAAATGAGCTAAAGTACAAACCTGCTCATTTCTTTCACCACCATCACTAGCACATCTTTTTGGATCTTATTTTCTATAGCATACTGTGGCATAGCTTTCAGTTTAAATAGACAAATTGTAATAGCATTAGGGTTTACCGCAATTAGACTGCAGCCAGTGTGTTCATTTTCATACTATTATTTGTTTTCTTTTAATCCATGCATGTTATAAATTTTAATAGGGACCGTAAATAGTGATATTATGTCAACATTTCTGCAAAACAGAATACGCTATAATACAATTTTACTCATTAGAACATATAAATATTATTAAGCAATAAGTTGATACATGTTCTAACACTTCTGCACTCTACCTAAAACAAACATGGTTTCATTGAGGTTTTTATTTTTTATTTTCTAAGAGTGTGGGACAGGAAACTTTAATACCTTACAACTTTTTTATACTTTTTTTTCAAGAAACGGTTCATTACTTGCTAGTGGTGGGGAACGTGTATTTTTAAGGCCTCTTTCATTGCCTGTACAGTGTTGAAGGTCATATAGGTTTTTCTCAGCTTGGGGGCATGCCAGATGTGATGTATTTAATTAAACAAAAATCATAATAATTGCAGACCCAATATAAAAATCAGATGAATTGCAGATGTAGCTAGTTTTTGACTATTTATAGATCTTATAACCAGTGTTTTTACAGCCAATATAATGAGCATAGTGCTCTATTAAAACCTAATACCATACCATGTGTTCATCCTATTTTATTTTTTTCTCGCTATGTGAGCCAACACCTAAGGCTAGCCATATATGGCTCACATTTTGAGCCACTGGTGGTCCTGTGGGCACCATCTGGCTTTACAAAAGTCATTTGAGAATTCAAAGGAGTCGGATGCAACATTTTCAGCCAAACCGAAACTGCATCCTGTCCAATGCGGTTAGTGTCCAAGCATTTAAGCAGCAAAGCAGATACAATAGCTGGCAGGGGAAATTTCTCCATCCACACTGCTGGCATACACACTTAGTGTGGATGGAGGTATAAAGTGATTATCTCCTGTTCAGCCCACAGGCAGATAGAGAGAAAAATTGTGTTTAGGTAGCTCACATCTAAAATGTGCCAGAAAAGATTTCAGTGCAATATGGATTTACTGGTAGCTAATAATGTTACCTATGTATAATATCACTGTTCGTTTACATTGTAATACTGTTCATAGAGCACGGTACCAGATATGAATGCAAGAGTAATGTAAGCATGTTTATGCATGTTTGTATGGACATTACTTACTTGGGAAATTGTGATTTAAAAAAGCATATATTTTGTATTATACAAATAAATCTTTAATAAAGAAGCCACAATTACACTTATATCTGCTGAGTTTTAAATGCATTGAAGTGGACTGTGTGTGTGTGTGTGTGTGTGTGTGTGTGTGTGTGTGTATATATATATATATTATCACTGTTTAATGGATACCTATAGTTTAAATAAACTTGGTCAGTTGGTCCCTCTTGCCCTCTCTTTCCCATATATACACTATATTACGAAAAGTATTGGGATGCCTGCCAGGCAAGTTACTCCACCCCAAACTCGCTCATCCATTTCTTCATAAAAGGAGAGAGGTCTGGTACTACCTGTAACACACCACCATCCATATACAAAACAAAGCAAGAATTAGCTAATTGGACTTTGAGTGAGACGAGCACGGGGGCCAAAAAAAAAAAAAAAGAGTAGAAATAAACATAATTGCGTAGTTTATTGAAATCAAGAGTAAATTACATAGACATAAAAGCCAAGCTATTGGGGGTAGCATAATGACACATTGCTTAAAAACATTCACATGTGTTGTTGTAAAGTTATACAAGCATCTGTTACTCAACAAGTTTCGCAAGCCACTGCTTGCTTCTTCAGGAGTAGATCTTTTTATGCAGTATATCTAAAAATCAAAGTATCCGTTGAAAGTATATATCACAAAAAATATCTTTTTTGCAAATAGAGGCCCCATACTTACAAATCGGCACAGCCGAGACTCCAAAAAGTGATCTATCAGGGGGCGGTCACGGGATGTGTCTGGCCCAGAAGCTGGCATGGCTCAAGAATGAGGTGTGTCCACTGATGTCCCCCAATGTTGGGGGTGGACTGCAATAAAGATATATATGTATATTTCTGAGTATTCACGTAGATGCTGCCATAGCAGAATATAAACAGTATTGAGTAAATCTATGTGTTGTGCAGAGCAATCCCTCAACTCTGTGGGCATATGGATAGAAGGAAAGTGCTGTGAGTAGCGAGGAAAAGTGCTAGAGTAAGGAAGAAGTCATTTTGTAGAGTGAGAGTAGGAGTGATGAGTCTGAGTAAGTAAGGGTGATGTCATCTGTATAACTGCTGTTCTCAAATAAACTTGGTTTTTTGATCAAAAAAAAGTAAGGGTGATGCCATTAGGGAACCTGTGGCATGGAAAAGGAAAAACAATAAAACTAATCCTAAAGTGCTGAGTGTAAGAATGTGCTTGGAAGTATCCTCCATGTGTGGAAATTAGTAGGAATATCCCAACACAAGGGATATATAGGGTGCTTACCAATAGTATGCCCTTCGTGTGTCAGTTGGAAAGGCAGTGTGAGAGAAACTGAAGCGGCGCCCGCTGTAGTATAAGTGGGAGGGCGGACATGGGGATGTGTTTCTCTCACACTGCCTTTCCACAAAGCACTTTAGGATTCATTTTATTGTTTTCCTTTTCCATGCCGCAGGTTTCATAATGGCATCTCCCTTACTCTGACTCATCACTCCTGCTCTCACTCTACAAAATTACTTTTCCTTGCTACTCACAGCACTTTCCTTCTATCCATATGTCTATGCAATTATATTCATTTCTACTTTTTTGTTTTTTTGGCCCCTGTGCCCCGTCCCCTCAGTCTCATGGGCAAATTCTTGCTTTGATCCATTTCTTTACAGACTTTGTTTGTGCAGCACTGGTGCACAGTCATGTTGGAACTTGAAGGGGTCATCCCTAAACTGCTCCCGAAGTTGGGAGCATGAAATTGTCCAAAATGTCTTGGTATGCGGACTCCTTAAGAGTTCCTTTCACTGGAACTAGAGGGCCAAGCCAAAACCCTGAAAATTAACCCCACACTATAATCCTCCTCCCCTTCCACCAAATTATTTGGACCTGTGCACAAAGCAAGGTCCATAAAGACATGGATGAGTGAGTTTGGGGTGGAGGAACTTGACTGGCCTGCTGAGTCCTGATCTCAAGACGATAGAACACCTTTGGGATGAATTAGAGCGAAGACTACGAACCAGGCCTTTTCATCCACATCAGTCCCTGACCTCACAAATGCGCTTTTGGAAGAATGGTCAAATATTCCCTTAGACACACTCCTAAATCTTTTGGACAGCCTGCCCAGGAGAGTTGAAGCTGTTATAGTTGCAAAGGGTGGGCCAACTCCATATAGAACGCTACTAATCAAGACTGGGATGCCATTAAAGTTCATGTGCATGTAAAGGTAGGCATCCCAATACTTTTGGTAAGTGTGTGTGTATGTATGGGTGTGTGTATATATATATATATATATATATATATATATATATATATATATATATACACACAGTATCTCACAAAAGTGAGTACACCCCTCACATTTTTGTAAATATTTTATTATATATTTTCATGTGACAACACTGAAGAAATTACACTTTGCTACAATGTAAAGTAGTGAGTGTACAGCTTGTATAACAGTGTAAATTTGCTGTCCCCTCAAAATAATTCAACACAGAGCTATTAATGTCTAAACCACTGGCAACACAAGTGAGTACACCCCTAAGCGCAAATGTCCAAATTGAGCCCTATTACCCATTTTCCCTCCCTGGTGTCATGTGACACGTTAGTGTTCCAAGGTCTCAGGTGTGAATGGGTGAGCAGGTGTGTTAAATTGGTGTTATCGCTTTCACTCTCTCATACTAGTCACTGGAAGTTCAACATAGCACCTTATGGCAAAGAACTCACTGAGGATCTGAAAAAAAGAATTGTTGCTCTACATAAAGATGGCCTAGGCTATAAGAAGATTGCCAAGATCGTAAAACTGAGCTGCAAGCACGGTGGCCAAGACAATACAGCGGTTTAACAGGACAGGTTCCACTCAGAACAGGCTTGCCATGATCGACCAAAGAAGTTGAGTGCACGTACTCCGCATCATATCCAGAGGTTGTCTTTGGGAAATGGACGTATGAGTGCTGCCAGCATTGCTGCAGAGGTTGAAGGGGTGGGGATTCAGCCTGTCAGTGCTCAGACAATACGCCGCACACTGCATCAAATTGGTTTGCATGGCTGTCGTCCCAGAAGGAAGCCTCTTCTAAAGATTATGCACAAGAAAGCCTGCAGTTTGCTGAAGACAAGCAGACTAAGGACATGGATTACTGGAACCATGTCCTGTGGTCTGATGCGGCCAAGATAAGCTTATTTGGTTCAGATGGTGTCAAGCGTGTGTGGCGGCAACCAGGTGAGGAGTGCAAAGACAAGTTTGTCTTGCCTACGGTCAAACATGGTGGTGAAAGTGTCATGGTCTGGGGCTGCATGAGGGCTGTCAGGACTGGGGAGCTACAGTTCAATGAATGCCAACATGTACTGTGACATACTGAAGCAGAGCATGATCCCCTCCCTTCGGAGACTGGGCCGCAGGGCAGTATTCCAACATAACCCCAAACACACCTCTAAGACGACCACTGTCTTGCTGAAGAAGCTGAGGGTAAAGGTGATGGACTGGCCAAGCATGTCTCCAGACCTAAACCCTATTGAGCATCTGTGGGGCATCAAATGGAAGGTGGAGGAGCGCAAGGTCTCTAACATCCACCAGCTCCGTTATGTCCTCATGGAGGAGTGGAAGAGGACTCCAGTGGCAACCTGTAACACTTGGGTGAACTCCATGCCCAAGAGGGTTAAGGCAGTGCTGGAAAATAATGGTGGCCACACATATGACACTTTGGGCCCAATTTGGACATTTTCACTTAGGAGTGTACTCACTTTTGTTGCCGGGGTTTAGACATTAAAGTACAACTAAAGGTAGCATGCTCATTTTAATCAATCCTTCTATAAACCCCTCAAAGTTACACATGGTAATAAATATAACAAATGAGATTATGATTTTCCTACCATTTAGATGCAGTTGTGATCTCTAATCCCCCTATTCATTCCTCCTTTTCTGTATAATGTTAGTGATGGTGGGTGGAGTTATGCAGAGCTAGCATGTCATTTCCTTTCACTGAGCTAGCTTCTGCATCTCCCACTGGGAACTACATTTCCCATGAGTCCTATGCCTTGTATCACGCCCAGTCTATTTTACATAACACAAAACCATCTGTCAATCAATAGCTGGGTGTGTGCTATGTAAAACAGAGTGAGCACGATCCAAGGTAAATATGTGACTGTGCGTGCAGCTGCAATATTGCTCTCGGTGAAGGGTAGAACTGTGTGCTTCTCTCTGGCTGTTGTCTCATATTACAAGAAGCTAGACACCGAGCCAACTGGAACAGGCTCAGTACAGATAGGAAGGAGTGGGCGGGTGATGTACGGGGCATCACAGGGTGATCTTGAAGGGGAGTAGGAGGAGCCTTGCTGGGACTTCTGTGATGCCTGTGAGGAAAGAGTAACTCCCCCAATGATGCAGAGATGGCACATTGTAGTCTGTATAGAGCGGCACCACATGGAGGCTTTCACAGAAGAGAAATAGTTGTCTACTGATTACAGGAAATGAACATGAGAGCTTTCAGATGCAGGGAAAAGGGTAATTATCTGAACATCCTTACAGTTATTTGAAAAACAACCAGAAACCTATTTAGCAGGTCACAGCTTTATATCACATGCTGATTTTTTATTTTTGGCCATAGTTTTTTTTTTAACCACTTCAATACCAGGCACTTATCACCCTTCCCGCCTAGACCAATTTTCAGCTTTCAGCCCTGTTGCATTTTGAATGACAATTGCGTGGGCATGCAACACTGTACCCAAACAATTTTTTTATAATTTTGTTCCCACAAATAAAGCTTCCTTTTGGTGGTATTTGATCACCTCTGCATTTTTTATTTTTTGCGCTAGGAATAAAAAAAGACCGTAAATTTTTTAAAAATGTTTTTCTTTGTTTCTATCACAAAATTTTGTAAAGAAGTACATTTTCTCCTTCACTGATGAGGCTACACTGATTAGCACTGATGAGGCTACACTGATGGGCACTGATGAGGCAGTACAGATTGTCACTGATGAGGTGGCACATCTATGCAGCACTGATGGGCGGTACTGATAATGGGCACCCATATGCGGCACTAATGGGCACTCATAGGTGGCACTGGTGAGCACTGATTGGTGGGCACTGGTATGTGGCACTGAGATATAGCACTGTTAGGGATGGTACTGGCAGGCATCACATATAGGCACAGTGCCATTCCTACAGTGCACTGTACACCCCTTATCTGGTGGCCTCCCTGGTGGTCCATGGGTGGCTTCCTGATGGTGGCCCTGCGTGGTCTCCCTGGTGGTCCTGGGTGGGCTCCCTGGTGGTCCAGTGTGGCTATCCAAGGGGGGTTGCACTGATAAACTTTCAGTGCACACCCCCTTGTCAGGAGAGCAGCCGCTTGGCTCTCCTCTACTCACGTCTGCAGACGCGAGTAGAGGAAAAGCCGATAAATGGCTCTTCCTGTTCACACTGTAACCAGCCGTGATTGATAATCGGTAATGTCGCGATGCGCGCCCCCGTGGGTAAGCGATCGCGGGTTATCCTGAGGACAACAATAGATGCCCAGTAAAGATAAGGAAGCCACCTCCCGACCGTTATTTGACAAAAGGCTGGGCGGAAAGTGGTTAAAGGCTCTGTGTTGAGTTATTTTGAGGGGACAGCAAATTTACACTGTTCTACAAGCTGTATACTAGGGCTGCACGACTAATCGTAATAAAACCGCGATCTCGATTCACCCCCGCGATCTCCATCACTCATTACCACGATTTTCAGTGCAGTTAATGGAGACCGACTTGCGGGGCGACTCGGCGCGACTGGACTGTAATAGAAGTCAATGCAAGTCGCCTGAAGTCTCCCCAGGAACCTTTTTCTAAGTCGGAGCGTCTTTAGTCTCTCCTATCTCAGCAGACTGCCAAGTCTGAGATCATTGCTGATAAAAGAAGTAAAGAGATACTGGGGGTCATTTACTATAGCGCTGCCACAAAATAGCGGCACAATTACCCAGATTTGCAGTAAAATTACCGCGATTCACGGTAAATAGTGCTAAAACAGTATTCACGATAGCGCTGGGGCAAATTACACCCAAAATGGAATTCACTATTGGTCCCAGGTCACAGATAACGGCCAAATCCTTACTTTAGTCAGGACCTGGAGTAGTGCAAATAGAAATAATGTTTAGAGCATGATCTGATCCCCTAAACTAAAATATGCGGTATTTTGTTTAAAGATAATCTGTTTTTAAACTGTGTGAAAAAGTAGTTTCTACACTGAAATATCTTAAAAAGTCTGAGAAGAGATAAATTCCCTGTCTCTTTACATTTAGGTGCTGAGCACAACTGAGCATGCTCAGACACAAAATTAATCTTTTCATGTTTTGGTAAAATATTTTTCTCTTCCGTTCACTGACAGACGCAGCAATTCTTATGACACATGGGGTTATGCTCATCCTACTAGGAGTAGCCTAGGCAAAACAAACAAAAGTGTAGGTTGGCCCCTCCCAGGGGGCTGTCCTCACCTTAGCATATAATCCCCCTGCTCTGTACAGCACGTCAGTTTTTATTTGCCTAGTGCAAGGAGTAGACCTGGTTCCCTATGGGATCTGCGGTCTCCTGAAGATTCATCTAAGGAAGACTGCTATCAAGAAGCTGGCTGGTGGTATAGAGGATATCTCGAATCCTAATCTTTCCCCAGTCCGGCCGACACTATGTGATCCCCCTTAGGGGGGCCCACCACATAGCGCCCGTTCCGTGCGGGCGGCCAGTGGCTAAAACCCACTAGAGCCCAGTGACTGGTTCGCCTGTCCAGTGGCCTGGCCAGCAGCATGCCTCCTTGCGGGGAGGTAGGTCTGCTCCGGGTGGCTACCCGCTGCACCCGTCGGATTGGTGAGTGAACCCCTCTTCCGCCCTAGAGGCATGGAGAGTGGGCACCTGGGCAGCTCTGTGGCGGACAGCCGGTGGGGGTCTGTTAGAGGCCTTCCCCCCACTCCCCCTCCCCCCTCAATCCCTCGCAGGCACCTTTGCACTAACCGTTCGAATCTGCACCGACCGTCAGGAGCAATGTGTTAGGTGAGTCGTGGCCATTGGATTTTGGAGCACCGCTCGTTCATGGTCGACCGCATGTGTGTAATGGCAGCGTCCATTGTTTGAGAACCATGTGGTTTCCAGCCTGCTCTCTGGCGGCCTCCAGTGGTCGATTGGGAGAACTGCAGTCCTTGTGCAGGAAGTCCTTAAAAACGGGTGTGGGCTTCCGGTTTTTGCTTAGACAGCATGGCTGACACACAGTAACAAGCAGTTCTTGGGCATTGCTCTTCGGTTGGAGTGCTGAGGCATCAAACAGCAAGTATAGCTGGCGCTTTCTGGGTGCCGGTAGCGGTGGGTGTAATCAGTCTGGGTCTCCCTGGTTGATTTGTGGGGTAGAGGTGGTGGTTACACAGCGGGGGTGCCAGGCTGAGATGTCAGAGGCCGGCAATTCTATGGCAGGTATACCTGCAGATCTACAGTCCACCCCAGGATCATTAGTGTCCTTGGAACAGCTGAGGGCGGTGTTTGGGGAGTTCTTTCCCCGAGCAGGGGTGCCCGTTCCGAGGGGCCCCCATAAGCGCCCACCCCCTCCTCTTTCCTCAGGGGAGGATTCAGATCTAGAAAGCGCCTCAGTGGTCACACCTGTGGATCTTTCAGAGGGTGAGCCGCCCTCAAAGGGCGAAGAGGATCAGGAGGCTCCTAGTTCACGGGATAAAGCGATCGTGGAAGCACTGATCACTGATATTCGCGACTCTATGCGACTGGACCAAACAGGGGAGTCGCATGAGTCCGCATATGTTTGTGGACCGCTTAGACCCCCTAGGTCCCCTAGGGCTTACCCTTATGATCAGGTGTTTGAACAGGCAGTGTTCAAGGAATGGCGGAAGCCACCAAGTTCCTTGACTTTGCCTAAAAGCTTTGCTGTTCGCTACCCCTTTGAGGAAAGCTTTACTAAGAGATGGGCTTCCCCGGTGGTGGACCCTGCCGTGGGTGCACTAGTTTGTCTAGTGAATGTGCACAGGCTGAGGTACAGAGGACGTAACATTTGGAAGAAGGTCTCCGCTACATATGCCATGCGACTTTGGACCTTCTTCCCATATTGTCAAAAAAAAAAATATATTTTTTTTTGTTTTTTTCAATTGTTATCAGGCGGATGCTGTGGCTCCGCTCTTGGTCGGGCGACCAGGCTTCAAAGAAAGCTCTGGCAGACCTGCCCTTTCAGGGAGAGCACGAAAAAGCCCGAATACGACGGTCCCGGGGAACAACGTCGGGCATTTGCGGAAGGGCCGGAACGGGCGACCCGACCCGCGGGCTTTTTGGAAGAAGACTGGTCTTCTCTGTCCTGGAACGGATGCTGCCACTAGAGCGGCGAAGCCGAGACCTCCCTTTCGTGAGAAGGGAGGGCATTTAGGAATTATAAAAATAGGTTAACACCCGGTTTGTCTGCGAGAGGGACTTTCCCGTCCAGACGGTCTCGAAAGAAACTTCGGACCAGCGGGCTGGTTCTCGCCTCGGTGTCGTAGGCGGACTATTGTTAACTTTTTTTGTTTTTTTT
>BLSH010314323.1:187128-202574 GCA_018402905.1 Glandirana rugosa | reverse complement strand
ACAATGGTGGTGCAGTATACTCCTGCGACTCCCGACCACCGCCTGTGTGCGTGTGCCGCTGAACAGTATATGAAACGGGTGCGTTGCCTGATTGGGTGTTTCCGAGCAGACCAAGATCAAATAGCGCATTTTGTCAGCTTTGTCTAAGTGGAAAAAATGGGATAGCTGGGCAGCCAAATAGTAGGAGGCTAAGTCTGGTAGTGCAGTTCCCCCCATGTCTATCGGGTTTTTTAACACCTGCCAGGTCAATTTATGTCTTGAGTTGCCCCATATGAAGGAGTTGAGGATGGAATCCATGGTTTTGAAGATACGAAGAGGTAAGTATATTGGGGCGTGCCAAAAGACATAGAGGAGTTTGGGGAGCAGTATCATTTTTACCAGGTTGATGCGTCCCATGACCCCTAGGGGAAGGCGGGCCCATGTCTGAGTTTTAACTTTAATTAAGTTGTATAGGGGTTCGATATTTAATCTGTTGTAATCCTCGAGAGAGCGAGTAAGAAGGACGCCTAGGTATTTGATTTGGCTTACTCTGGACAGGGGGAGCTGGGCCTGCTCGGCGTTGGGGGTCTCAAAGTCTAGGGGCAGTATTTGGGATTTGTCCCAGTTGATCTGGAGACCCGAGTATGCCCCAAACTCTCGGATGAGTTCCAGCGCTGCTACTAGGGATGGGCCAGTATCCTCTAGATACAATAGCATGTCATCAGCGTAGAGGCTGATTGTCTCTGTTAGGGGGCCCGACCGTAAGCCCCTGATCTGGGGGTGAGATCTAATGGCTATCGCCAGGGGTTCGACCGCCAGAGCTTCTCTGTCACTTTCACTTGTTATCTATCTCACAAAAATATTTCCCCAAACCCACACAGGTGTCTTTACAAACCGCAAACAATACCATTGCTTATGGAAATTACCAAAAATCTGAGGATAACATTACTATTCTACGCTCAATGTCATTACCAAAAATCACAGATTAAATTTAGAAGATTAACTCCTGACTAATGTAAGTCCTATATATTCGACTTGACGTGTAGTAGCCCCGTAGTTTAAAAGGTAGCAATTCTGTCTACCATTGCAGACGTCCTGAGTTCGATTCCCAAGCATGTCACTTCATGTAGGTTGTTTGTCCTCTCTATGTTGTTAAACATGACTTAGGGCTTTACCTAAATTATTTCTAAATGTAGTATTTACAGTGGGGCAAAAAAGGGTTTAGTCAGCCACCAATTGTGCAAGTTCTCCCACTTAAAAAGATGAGAGAGGCCTGTAATTTTCATCATAGGTACACTTCATCTATGAGAGACAGAATGAGAAAAAAAATCCAGAAAATCACATTGTCTGATTTTTAAAGAATTTATTTGCAAATTATGGTGGAAAATAAGTATTTGGTCAATAACAAAAGTTTATCTCAATACTTTGTTATATACCCTTTGTTGGCAATGACAGAGGTCAAACATTTTCTGTAAGTCTCCACAAGGTTTTTACACACTGTTGCTGGTAGTTTGGCCCATTCCTCCATGCAGATCTCCTCTAGAGCAGTGATGTTTTGGGGCTGTCGCTGGGTAACACGGATTTTCAACTCCCTCCAAAGATTTTCTATGGGATTGAGATCTGGAGACTGGCTAGGCCACTCCAGGACCTTGAAATGCTTCTTACAAAGTCACTCCTTCGTTGCCCGGGCGGTGTGTTTGGGATCATTGTCATGCTGAAAGACCCAGCCACGTTTCATCTTTAATGCCCTTGCTGATGGAAGGAGGTTTTTACTCAAAATCTCATGATACATGGCCCCATTAATTCTTTCCTTTACACGGATCAGTTGTCCTGGTCCCTTTGCAGAAAAACAGCCCCAAAGCTGTTCTATTTTGGTTTCACCTGACCATATGACATTCTCCCAATCCTCTTCTGGATCACCCAAATGCTCTCTAGCAAACTCCAAACGGGCCCGGATATGTACTGGCTTAAGCAGGGGGACACGTCTGGCGCTGCAGGATTTGAGTCCCTGGCTGCGTAGTGTATTACTGATGGTAGCCTTTGTTGCTTTGGTCCCAGCTCTCTGCAGGTCATTTCCTAGGTACCCCCCATGTGGTTATGGGATTTTTGCTCACCGTTCTTGTGATCAATTTGACCCCACGTGGTGATCTTGCGTGGAGCCCCAGATCGAGGGAGATTATCAATGGTCTTGTATGTCTTCCATTTTCTAATAATTGCTCCCACAGTTGATTTCTTCACACCAAGCTGCTTACCTTTTGCAGATTCAGTCTTCCCAGCCTGGTGCAGGTCTACAATTTTGTTTCTGGTGTCCTTTGACAGCTCTTTGGTCTTGGCCATAGTGAAGTTTGGAGACTGACTGTTTGAGGTTGTGGACAGATGTGTTTTATACTGATAACGAGTTCAAACAGGTGCCACTAATACAGGTAACGAGTGGAGGACAGAGGAGCCTCTTGAAGAAGAAGTTACAGGTCTGTGAGAGCCAGAAATCTTGCTTTTTTGTAGGTGACCAAATACTTTTTTTCCACCATAATTTGCAAATAAATTCTTTAAAAATCAGACAATATGATTTTCTGGATTTTTTTTTCTCATTCTGTCTCTCATAGTTGAAGAGTACCTATGATGAACATTACAGGCCTCTCATCTTTTTAAGTGGGAGAACTTGCACAATTGGTGGCTGACTAAATACTTTTTTGCCCCACTGTATGTGTAGGAGGGTTCCACCACCATTGCAAATCTTGGCAGATACATTAGCTAGGCAATTGGGACGGCTGCCTTTACATGCACATGAACTTTAATGGCATCCCATTCTTAGTCCGTAGGGTTCAATATTGAGTTGGCCCACCCTTTGCAGTTATAACAGCTTCAACTCTTCTGGGAAGGCTGTCCATAAGGTTTAGGATGTTTGTCAATGGGAGTATTTGGCCATTTATCCAGAAATGCATTTGTGAAGTCAGGCACTGATATTGGATGAGAAGGCCTGGCTCACAGTCTCTGCTCTAATTCAGCCAAAAGGTGTTCCATCGGGTTGAGGTCAGGACTCTGTGCAGGCCAGTCAAGTTCCTTCACACCAACCTCCCTCATCCATGTCTTTATGGACTTTGCTTTATGGACTTTGACCTCACAAATACACTTCTGGAAGAATGGCGCCAAACATTCCCATAGACACACCCCTAAACCTTATGGACAGCCTTCCCAGAAGAGTTGAAGCTGTTATAACTGCAAATGGTGGCCCAACTCTATACTGGACCCCAGGCTTCTTATAATTCATGTGTGTGTAAAGGCACATTTCACAATACTTAGGACAATCTATTCTATATTACTTGTGATACTGAGCATGGCTATGGACTTAGGGCTGGTTCACACCACAGCTATGGACAAGACATGTGCTCACTGCTCACTAGCTAAGTGGCTAGCAAATCCACCTGGCACCCAAAAGGTTGCTGGTTCACCGCCCGGATATGCTAATGCTTGTGTTGAAGTTTATAATAAACCCCTGGTTGGGTTTCTCACCACAATACAAAGACAGGCTGGCATTTTATTTGTCTCTTGTCCAAATAGTCTGTAATGTAAGCAAGTTATTTTGGGACTTTAAATTGAAAGCTCATTGCAGCCAGGGACTTGGACATTTCAAATTGTAGGGTTTATATTGCACAGGTACATCTGGTTAGAAAACTGTTGCTTGGATCAGTGTTTCTCAACTCCAGTCCTCAAGGCACTCCAACAGGTCATGCTTTCACGATTTCCCTCAGATGAAACAGCTGTGGTAATTACTAAGGCAGTTAAACTGATCAAATCACTTCTGCAAAATAATGGAGAGCCTGAAAACATGACCTGTTGGGGGTACTTGAGGACAGGGTTGAGAACCACTGACTTAGAATTTTGTCCTGGAGTTATACTGATCTGATGAACATGGCCAAGGGTTAACACACCAAATAGTATTAGGTATTGCAGCCCCTCAGGTGAAATAAATTTGAAGTGATAGATTGAAAGATACTGGTGAGTGTGTACTTCTATTGGGCATGTGTCAGTGTGCTAGCTTATATAAGGGACTTCAGTAGGGGGTGTTGATTTGGCCTGATGAGAGGTCAGGTTTGTTGCTGTGGCTTTTGTGGGAGAGGGAATGCTATTGTGCGAATGACAAATGCCTTAGAGCGGTTTGCTGAAATTATTGTGCATTTTGACCATCAAAAGTGGCTTGATTTGACCATGCTGTCCGATGGGGGTGTGTATTGTTTGTCTTAACATGCATTCTTCTAGGAGAAAATACTCACCAATGTGTGTGTGTGTGTGTGTGTGTGTGTGTGTGTGTGTGTAGGGGGGTGTTATTGTTTGAATATGTGCCTTTTTTAATATGTTGTAATGCTTTGTTAGAATGACTAATTATCTTTCTGTAATTTTGCAGCTAATGTGATGTGGGTGTTTAGTCTTTTTATGAAATATGTGGGTGGTTATGCACTGTGAAAGTAAAGCTGTGTCCACTGTAAGGTTTAGTCCAATTTTAGATTGTAAGCTCCTATGAGCAGGGCCCTTAGAACCCAATTGCTAACTGTTTTGCTAAATGTGTGTATCTATACTGGAAATACTTTAATGCCAGTAAATATGTACATACTTGTGTTCCCGCAGGCAAAATAAAAGGAAATTGATTTTGCTTGTTGTTGTTCTCTTTTGTAAGTTTTTTCATTTGTTTTGGGAGGTGGTGATTTTGGGGAAGTGGATTACCTTCCTTAGGGCCGGTTCACACTGCTGCAGTGTCCGAAATCGGATGTGATTCGCTCCGCAGTGCAAATCACATGCGATCTGTGCTATGCAAATTCAGCCATACAGATAGTATGTCTGAATTCTCATCGCAACCTGAACAAACACGCACAGGGCCCTTGTTTGTTACGCAGCAGAATCAGATCACATGGGCGTTCACATGCATGCAATCCGATTCCTTTCCGAATTTGCAGTTTACAGTGCGATCTGCAAACTAATTTGGGGGTGTCTTTAGCTTTCTATTGACACTCCCAGTAGTTTGCATGTGGCAGTGTGAACTGTCTGTAAGTCAGGTGCGATGCGGGAACCTGCAATGAATTCAGGGTTCCTGCACCGCACCTGACTCACAGGCAGTTCACGCTGCCATATGCAAACTGCTGGGAGTGTCAATAGAAAGCTGACACCCCCAAATCAGTTTGCAGATTGTACTGCAAACTCCGACAGGAATCGGATTGCATGGGTGTGCATTGCATCTGGCGCGGAACCAAAAAAGGTCCTGTGCGAGTTTGGTCCAGCTGATGTGATTTCAGCCATACACTCTGTATGGCTGAAATCTCATCGCACAGAGATTGCATGTGATTTTCAGTGCGGTGCAAATCACATGCAATCTTGGACATCTATGCAGTGTGAACAGCCCTCAGGCCCGGTTCACACTGGTGCGATATTGACTGTAATTCGCAGGGCAAATGATGTGATGTCTGTGTGATGCGATTTCAGCCATACAGCTATTATGGCTCAAATTGCATCACAGTTGGGCTAAACACGCACAGGGACCAGAATCTGATCGCATGGGTGTTCACACTTATGCGATCCAATTCATGTCCGAACTGGCAGTTTGCACTGCGATATGCGAGCTGAAATTGACGTGTCATTAACTTTGCATTGACATTCCCCTCAGTTTGCATATAGCAGTGTGAACTGCCATGTGAGTCAGGTGCGATGCGGGAACCCGCAGTGGATTTGCAGGGTTCCCGCATCGCACTAGTGTGAACCAGCACTGATAAGTCATCTTCTCATTTATATTTGCATGGTCCTTACAGATATACATCAGCAGGAAGAGTAATGTGGCTGTAAACAGGAAGCGCTGTGTGCACTTGTGTGGTGACACCAAATAAACAAATCAATGAACCCCACGCACACCATATATAGCTCCCCCATCCTCCCTTACATTGATCAAAAATGTAATTTCAACTTGCTTGTGGCTATAATGTATTGTCCCCCCAATCCATACCAAGCCCTTTGGCTCAAGGATGGATTTTAAGGGGAAGCCCACTCCAAATTTTTTTACAAAAGGGCGGTGGATCCCCCCAAGATCCAGACCCTTTCTGAGCATGCAGCCTGGAGGTCAGGATGGGGGGGGACAAGTGAGGGCTCGCCCCCCTCCTGGACCAAACCAGGCCACATGCCTTTAACATGAGGGGGTGTGTGCTTTGGGGTGGGGGGCTCTGCGCCCCCCCACGCCAAAGCACCTTGTCCCCATGTTGATGGGGACAAGGGCCTCTTCCCAACAACTGTGGTTGTTGGGGTCTGCGGGTGGGGGACTGATCGGAATGTGGAAGCCCCCATTAACAAGGGGGGCACCAGATCCTGCCCCCCCATGTGAATGGGTATTGGGTACATTATAGCCATTCACCTAAAGTGTAAAAATGTTTTAAAAAATGGAGACATTTTTTGTCCAATCTTTTATGTTTAAGTGTTTCGCGATGTACATCCATGGTCAATAGGGATGTCCCCCTGTTCGAGTCAAACGTATGTTCGACTCGAACATCGGGGTTCGCCAAATCCCGATCATTATGGGGTGTTCGTGGGGAATTTGAGCTGCCCATAATGCAGTGAAATTGTGGGGGAATGCCGCCCGCTGATTGGCCAAAGCATGCAGGTCATGCTGCTGTGAGAGCCATGATTGGCCAAAGGCAGGGTGCCTTTGGCCAATCATTGCTCAGCGGGTCCATGCCCACACTATATAAGGTCACTTACACAGTGGCCGAATATAGTGAAAACATTTGCAGAGATAGCAAAAGGTTAGGCAGTGGCGTGTAGTATACAGTATATACAGTCAGTGTAGGAATATATATGTACAGTATGGTATATATAATACACTGCATTCAGTGTATTTATTTATTTTAGGTATATATAGCGCTGTAAATTTACGCTGCGCTTTTCATATATATTGTACATTCACATCAGTCCCTACCCTCAAGGAGCTTACAATCTAAGGTCCCTAATATTCATACATATACTAGGGCCAATTTAGGCAGGATCTAATTTACCTACCAGCATGTCTTTGGAGTGTGGGAGAAAACCGGAGTACCCGGAGGAATCCCACGCAGGCACAGGGAAAACATGCAAACTCCAGGCAGGTAGTTTTGTGGTTGGGATTTGAACCAGTGACCCTTTTGCTGCCAGGCGAAAGTGCTATCCACTACACCACTGTGTAGACTATATACAGTGCTTGCATGCTCAGATAAGGGTCTGGCATAGATTTTAAGAGGAACTCCACACCAAAATTAAACAAAATTTTTGGTAGGTGTTCGGTCAGGCATGTGGCCTGATAAGGTTTGGAGGGGGCGTGTTTACTTGTCCCCACCCCCCCCGCCATGTCAGGGCTGCATGCTCGGATAAGGGTCTGGTTTGGATTTTGGGGGGACCCAACACCATTTGTTTTAAATTTGGCGTGGGGTTCCCCTTAAAATCCATACCAGACCCGAATGGACTGGGGGGGGGACCCCCAACGCAATGCTTTTTCAATGATCTTTATCTATATTGCAGGGAACAAGCAAAACATTACAGCCGCGAGCGATTTTAAATGACAATTTTTCCTTCACAAATTTTGAGGTGGCACTGTTCTAAACATCACAGAGATCCATACTAAGGGGACCCCCCAAGCACGATATTTAACCACTTCTCGCCCGGCCTATTAACGAATGATTTCCGGGTGGGTGGTTCATTATCCTGACTGGACGTGTCTTGATGTCCTCAGGATAGTCCGCGCTCGCGGGGGCGCGCATCGCAGCGATCGGTGGTGCCATTGGTCAGTCCGACCCACCGCATTACTGACCGAGGTAAAAGGCTTCCGTGGAAGCCTTTTACCATGTGATCAGCCGTGACCAATCAAGGCTGATCTCAGTGTAAATAGGAAGAGCCGTTTATCGGCTTTTCCTCTGCTCAGGTCTGCAGACCTGAGCAGTGGAGAGCCGATCGGCTGCTCTCCTGATGGAGGGGCTGCGCTGAACGTTTATCAGCGCAGCCACCCTCAGGATCACCCCACTGGACCACCAGGGAGCCACCCCCCCGGGACACCATGAGAAGGCCGTCCAGGACCACCAGGGAGACACCATGGAGGCCGCCCAGGACCACCAGGGAGCCCCCACTAGACCACTAGGTAAGGGCAATACAGTGCACTGTAGGGATGGCACTGTGCCCATATATGTTGCCTGCCAGTGCCATCCCTAACAGTGCTATATGCACCAGTGCCACCTATCAGTGCCCACCTGTGCCACCTAGCAGTGCCCATTAGTGCCCAGTGCCACCTATCTGTGCCATCAGTGCCACCTCTCAGTGCCCATCAGTGTTGCTTATTAGTGCCCATCAGTGCTGCATATATGTGCCCCATCATCAGTGCCAATCTGTACTGCCTCATCAGTGCCCGTCACTTTAGCCTTATCAGTGCCCATCAGTGTAGCCACATCAGTGCCCGTCAGTGAAGGAGAAAATGTACTTATACAAAGTTTTGTGACAGAAACAAAGAAAAACTTCACTTTAACCATTATTAAAACCACTGCTCCTGAAAAAAACGATTTAAAAACATTTTTTTCTATTGATACATGTCTCCTAGAGCAGGACCCCATATACTTTTTAGGTCAATGAACTTCCATTGAAGGTTTAAATGGAGGCATTGAAAGTTGCAGGTTTGAATCCGATTGATAGATTTGGGAGCTCTAAGAAATTTCCCCTAGGGGGTGGTAAAATTTGAGAGGGGGTGGTAATATTAAGGATTAGTGTGGTAACGTTTGAGAGAGGGAGTGGTAATATTAGGGATGAGGATGGTAAAATTGGAGAGAGGGGGTCGTAATATTAGGGATGAGGATGGTAAAATTTGAGAGGGGGTGGTAATATTAGGGATTAGTGTGGTAAAATTTGAGAGAGGGGTGGTAATATTAGGGATGAGGATGGTAAAATTTGAGAGAGGGGTGGTAATATTAGGAATGAGGATGGTAAAATTGGAGAGAGGGGGGTCGTAATATTAGGGATGAGGATGGTAAAATTTGAGAGAGGGGGTGGTAATATTAGGGATGAGGATGGTAAAATTTGAGAGAGGGGGTGGTAATATTAGGGATAAGGGGGGTAAAATTTGAGAGAGGGGGTGATAATCTTGTTTTTATGGCAATTAACTTGCATACAAGCATTAAATGGAGGAATTTGGAAGTTACAAGTTCGATCCCAGGTGACAACCAGTGTGCAGAACATGTGATCTGAGAGGCATCTTGCCAGGCAAATAGAGCTTTGATGTGTGTAGATTTCCTCCCAGTTTGTGAGAGTTGACGTCGTAATTGCCTTTAATTGGGAGTTAATTTAAGGCAGTGCTGGAGCAGATTTAGAGTTATAGTAAATCAGGGCCACTATGTTTCTAGTTATCAAAGGAATGAACTCCCGTGAATAGAAGAGTTTAGTTTAACTATTTAAAGACTAAATCTTTTCTGACATTTGTTGCTTACAGGTAAAAATCCAGTATTTTCTGCTAGAAAATTACTTCGAACCCCCCAAACATTATATAATTTTTTAGCAGAGACCCTAGAGAATGAAATGTCAGTTGTTGCAATATTTTATGTCACACGGTGTTTGAGCAGCGGTCTTTCAAACTGAATTTATGGGAAAAATTACACTTTCAAAAAAAAAACAAAACAGTCCTGTTAGCCCAATTTTTTGTATATGTAAGATGTTATGCCGCAAGAATCGTGAGAGAATCGTGATCTTTATTCTAAGCAAAAAAATTGTGATTCCCATTTTGGCCAGAATCGTGCAGCTCTACTGTGCACTCACTTCTTTACATTGTAGCAAAGTGTCATTTCTTCAGTGTTGTCATATGAAAAGATATAATAAAATATTTACAAAAATGTGAGAGTTGTACTCACTTTTGTGAGATACTGTGTATATAAAAAATATATATATATATATTTGCCTACTACTGGCCACAGATCACCCAGCAACCTCTATGACTGACCACAATCTACAACTACCCTGGCTTGGGTTGGTGTAGAGACGCCAGTTTCTTTGCAGGCATTCTGCGAGGGCTACAAAAAAACAATGGTTCTCTATTCACACCACACCGTGCAGATTTTTTTTCTGCGCAGGAATCTGCAACGTGTATGCAGTTTTCTGCACGGGAATAAAACAAACATGACATCAGCCTTGGTGTGAATAAGGCACAAACAGTTTTCATGCTTGTATGGTGCTAACGAGCCCTTAGTCTTCACTGTGATGTTATGCACATGCATAATTCTTATCGCAATAGATCTTTTTTGCATTCAGTATTCTCAATAGATCTTAACAGGAAAGCCCTCTAAGGCTCTTGGGTCCTTTTTAGCCCAACTACTTGCTAAAGTATTTCGCTAGTTTTGTTTTGTTTGCTTTTTTCCCTTAATATTGCAAAAGTTTCCTGTGTAGGACTCTGTTGAGCAAACTTGCACAGATATAAATTCTCACCCCAACATGACAACGCAACAGTGGCGCTGCCCCTCCCCCCTCCACAGAAGGAAAAAAAAAAGGCCCTTTAAAAAAAGGCACCGGGCGCACTGTGTGTAGCGTGACGTCTATGCAATCTCGTGATTGGAGGTGTCACGCTTAATTGGCACGGTTTAGTGCTGCCCTGTGGCGCTATGCACTGCGCCTCAAACCTCCTATTTGACAATACTGGCTGCAGTCTTGTTTTCATTGGCACCGCACCACTGTCTTTAACATGGGTGGTGCTTTCCCCCAGAGCTGCGGCGTCACTTCCGGTTTCTCTGTGCTGGTGAGAAACCGGAAGTGACGCAAGCGTGGCTGGAACACACGGCCCAAACTGTCTTAATCTCGCTGTCTCGGTCGGACTCGACGGTAATGGTCACTCTCACAAAATCAGTACACTGTACGGAGGCAGACTGAGCATCTTTGAAAATACCCTCAGGAGGCAGGACTGGAGTAGAAGTTCTACTCCTGCCCTGTGTGTTTTTTTTAAAGAGCAATAAATATGCCTTATATTATATAAATAATAAAATACATTTTTTTAACCATAAGACAAAGGCATTATATATTGCTCATTGAAAATACAAACAGGACAGCAGTAGAAGCATTGCAGAATGTTACTACGAAACACCGGGCTCTGTACATCATATACCAGGCTGTACATTATACACAGTGCTCTGTACATCATATACAGTACCAGGTTCTACATTGTAGAGCCTGGTATACGATGTACAGCCTGGTATATGATGTGCAGAGCCCAGTGTATAATGTACAGCGCCTTGAAAAAGTATTCATACCCCTTAAAATTTTCCACATTTTGTCAGGTTACAGCTAAAAATGTAAATGTATTTTATTGGGATTTTATGTGATAGACCAACACAAAGTGGCACACAATAGTGAAGTGGAAGGAAAATGATAAATGGTTTTTACAATTTTTTACAAATAAATATCTGAAAAGTGTGTCGTGCATTTGTATTCATGAAATGATGTGAAACCTTGTGAGCTGCTAAATTCCTCTAGTCACGGTAGCTGCTAACACTTTTTACATCCCTAAATGTGGTGATACCAAAAACAGTCAATATATACATACAGGTGCATTCATACACATATATATATATATATATATATATATATATAGTGTAGCGCTTACAATCAAATGGTGCAAAATTAGCAATAATTAATATGCAAAAACTGTGCAAAATACATAAAAGTTCAGAGCTATCCATATAGTGCTTTCAGTCAAATTGTGCAAAAATAGCAATAATCAATGTGCAGAAGCTGAAAAATTAATCAATGTTCATCAAAGGCTTTAAGACTCAAAAATTTGTAAATATATGGTTCATAAGTAAAGAAAACAAAAAGTGCTCTGGTGCAGTATTCAATGCAGACTGTCCTCAAAGGTACACATTTGGCTCTCAAAACTTTCCCACATATAGTGCAATGTCTTTCTCTCAGATCTTTCACTCATAGGACTCCTGGCTAAAGACATATAACATCAATTCCTCCTGATGGATCTATCCGTGTGACCACACAACACCTTGTGCCCACCACCAGTTGTGCCCTCACCTTAAGGGCGTGTAAACAGCGCCTTTGAACAGCAGGTGTCTGTAAACATAAGACTCATCCAACCCAGGTGTAGCATAGAACTCATCAGTACATTATCCTCCTTCCTGTGGATGTTTCACCACAGCTCCACCGATTTCCACAGATTACATGCAGGGATAATAACAGCCAACATAGCATAATCCCATTTAACCAGATATATATTAAAACAATAAGTAGAGAAAACACTCACATTTAAAACAATATAAAAACGCCTGTGTATACAACAAGTTTTTTTTTTTCTTTAAAGCCCGTTGTGTGTGAAACACACAGGGCTGGCCCTACCATGGGACCGAATGGGTCCATGGGTCCCAGGCGGCAGTTCAAGAGGAGCGGCACTTTGCCGCCCCGCTCCTCTCCCCTTTATTTTACTATGGGGAGGGGGCGGGTTGCCGCTTATCACGCTGACATTGCAGGGAGGGGGGGGTGGGCAGCGGTGCCGCCGCTGCTGCCATCTATGGCACTGCAGAGTGCTCGCTGCCATGCCCGCCCATCCTCTCCGCGGCTCCCCCCCTTGCTGTGTCACGGACGGTCAGGACAGAACAAAGTCAGCTGACCGTCTGGAGCCAACAGCTTGAGGGGGGAGGAGCTGCCGGCTGCACGGAGAAAGCCATGCTGGAGCCTGGAACAGGGATCGCTGGAGGCACTGACACTCAGAGCAAGTAAGTGTCAGCGCCACTGATCCCATCTCCCCTGACTGTATCCACCTCCCCCCCACCACCCCCTGCCTGTGCCTACCTCCCCCCACCACCCCCTGCCTGTATCCACCTCCCCCCACCACCCCCTGCCTGTATCCACCTCCCCCCACCACCCCCTGCCTGTGCCTACCTCCCCCCACCACCCCCTGCCTGTATCCACCTCCCCCCACTACCCCCTGCCTGTATCTACCTCCCCTCTCTACTCCGTCTATATCTAACTCTCCCACACCACCCCTGCTGTGTCTGAGCCCCCAGCACCGCCACTGTTGCATGTAAATCTGACATTTTAGTTTAGTTTTAATTGTCAAAATATAAAACAATGGATGTGGGGGCCTTTTGGTGGATGTTTTTTTTTTTATGGGGCGGGGGGGGCAGCATTTTACTCTTGGACCCAGGCAGCACAATGTCTTGGGCCGGCCCTGGAAACACACCTTTCAAACTCACCTGGTGCATAAAAAAGTGCACAACACAAAAGTGAAGACACAAAAAATGCACTAGGTGTACACACGGTCCCCCTCCAAAGAGGAAGGACCTATACCCTGATTCCCCGGGGTACAAGGCTCCTGACAGGAACAGAGGTATCATGCACGAGGAACGCCTAGCCGAAGCCAGGCAACCCCCGTTCTCTAGGCAGTCAGCCGAAACTGACCGCCCCGATACTAAGTGGGACTCCCCCGAAGGGAGACCCCACGAGAGGAGGCGGATCAAGCCAAAAGGCCATACCCACCTCTTTCCCAAGACGTTCAGGGTAGGCCCGAAGACCGTACACCTTACTAATCACTCGTGCAAAGTGTACCCACAACAATCAAAGTGACACAACTCAACAAACAACACAAAAAACGTAAAAAGGTGGGGGGGAAGGACAGTGGAGAGGTGAAAATAGGTGCCTTTGTGGCCAGAAATAAAAAATTCCAAAAGGCAGGTGCTAAAAAAAAGTGTGGTGGTGCAGTGACCTGGCACCTAAACTCAAAGTGTTCCCTTGCCACAGTGAACTTTTGGCACCCTTGGACTGCCACTCCAAGGGCACATACACCACAGGCTTTTCTCAGCCGGCCAATCAGCCAGACCAGTGGTTCTCCATTCCCATCAGGAGGCGTAGGAATTTAGACAGCTTAGGGAGAACCTTGCCTACAACTGGGGACAAGCCAAAGCCAGATTCAACCCAGGAGGAAAAAGGCCCTCCCCTCGCCATCACCATTCCCTACCAATTACATCAGGAAAAGGCTAGTCCCCCGGACTCAAAGGGGGCCTAAATGCCTTAACCTTCAAACTGATAAGAACAGATCCTACACTTGATCTTAGCCAAAAGGCCATCACCTGTCCTAGGGATCTGCAGCTCCTATAGGCAGTGTTAGACTCCAGCACTCATCACTGTTCCTCTGTATCAATCCTCATCCTCATACATCGGCTATACCAGTCCCTCCTATCAATTTTGTCATCTCACGTGACTTCTACTGGGAGATCATCATTTGATTGTAAGTGCTACACTAATATATATCTATATATGCACCTGTATGTATATATTGAGTGTATTTGTATTCAGCCCCCTTAATTCTGATACCTCTGACTAAAATTAAGTGGAACCAACTGCCTTCAGAGTTCACTTAATCAGTAAATAGAGTCCACCTGTGTGTAATTTAATCTCAGTATAAATACAGCTGTTCTGTGAAGCCCTGAGATGTTTGTTAGAAAACCTTAGCGAACAAACCACATCATGAAGGCCAAGGAACACACCAGACAGGTCAGGGATACAGTTGTGGAGAAGTTTAAAGCAGAGTTAGGTTATAAAAAAATATCCCACGCTTTGAACATCTCATGGAGCACTTTTCAATCTATCATCCGAAAATGGAAAGAGCATGGCACAACTGCAAACCTACCAAGACATGGCCGTCCACCTAAACTGGCAGGCTGGGCAAGGAGAGCATTAAAGCAGCCAAGAGGCCCATGGTAACTCTGGAGGAGCTGCAGAGATCCACAGCTCATGTAGGAAAATCTGTCCACAGGATAACTATTAGTCGTACACTCCACAAATCTGACCTTTATGGAAGAAAAGCTATTGTTGAAAGAAAGCCATAAGAAGTCCCGTTTGCAGTTACGAGAAGTCATGTGGGGGACACAGCAAACATGTGGAAGAAGGTGCTCTGATCAGATGAGACCAACATTGAACTTTTTGGCTTAAAAGAAAAACCCTATGTGTGGTGGGAAAACTAACACTGCACATCACCCTGAACAAACCATCCCTGCTGTAAAACATAGTGGTGGCAGCATCATTTTGTGGGGATGCTTTTCTTCAGCAGGGACAGGAAAGCTGGTCAGAGTTGATGGGAAGATGTATGGAGCCAAATACAGAGCAATCTTAGAAGAAAACCTGGTAGAATCTGCAAAAGACTTGAGACTGGGCGGAGGTTCATGTTCCAGCAAGATAATGACCCTAAACATACAGCCAGAGCTACAATGGAATGGTTTAGATCAAAGCATATTCATGTGTTAGAATGGCCCAGTCAAAGTCCAGACCTAAATCTAATTGACAAGACTCGAAAATTGCTGTTCACGGATGCTCTCCATCCAGTCTGACAGAGCTTGAGCTATTTTGTGCAAAGCTGGTAGAGGCATACCCAAAACGACTTGCAGCTGTAATTGCAAGGAAAGATGGCTCTACAAAGTATTGACTCGGGGGGGGGGGGGGGGGGG
>BLSH010314323.1:144656-157592 GCA_018402905.1 Glandirana rugosa | reverse complement strand
GCTTTGGAAAGCCATGCCCCCGAGCCCAGCCTGATGATGTGTTGGATGGCCTGGTCCACTGAAGCGTATTTGAGAGAGAATTCCTCGGAAGGAATCAAAGAGTTCAAGCTGGGTATCTGGGAAGAATGAGGGGCCGACAAGTCATAGATTAAACGTAGTTTATTGTTAAATTTGCCTCTGACCACACCAATGGGATTTATCCTCCAAAACACAAACGGGGGTGATGAGAACGACCCAATGACAAAACCTTTGTCGACTTCTGCATGCAGTAATAAGTCGACTGCTACCATGTTGGTACTGGCCGATTTCAGGTTGGGGCAAGCGAAGTTCTGCTGAGGGAGGGTGATGAACCCTGTGTGGAAGCCTTCTGTGAGACCATTGATCAAAAATTCCCTGATCGTGGGCGACGGATGATCCGACAGCCACGTGCTCAACAATGGGACGTTCACCCGGCTTAGTTAAGAGCCGACGACTTTCTTGAGTGCGCATGTCGACTTGGGGTGGGCTCTGAAGCAGTTGATGCAAATGTGAAAGAGCCGGCATTGGTTGTAATTGCAAGACCCCAGATTGTAGTTATTACATATCTGGGCCTTGCCTAAGTGATGGATGGGTCGACCAAGTTTGTCTACTTGATTAAGACCGCTGTGAGCCGAAGCCCCGCTGGGGCCTGGTTTGAGCATGCCTGGTAGTGAGAAAGACTCAGCATTGGGGCACCAAGCAGTAGTGTGTGCTGGGGACTGGCAATTCGCGCAGACTGGAGCTTTGAGACCTGCAAAATGCCTGCAGAATAGCTCCATGTCTATGCTACCCCAAGACATGGTCACCTGATACTGGCTAAACATTGCTGCTGCCTTTGCTGAAAAGGCACGGTGATAATCATAAAAGCTGGAACCGCCGTATTTGTGACCTAACTCTACAACTGCGTATAGGTAGTGGTCTAACTCTTCCCTCCTGGATTGTTGGGCAGAGCAAATCACGTCCCTGAAAATGCTGAACGCTAGCACAAATTCAGGGATGGATAGTTTGCGGGAGAGCCTGAGATCCCTGGACTTCACTACAACCGATATGTCGCCGCAAGCGTATGCCCGGTTGTCCGCCACGTCGTGTGCTGCAATTAGAAGGGAGGCTAAGTTAATGTCTTTCCCTTCAAGAATGTCCCTCTTGATATTTGCAGGGATGAAATGTGCAGGGGTCACTGAGGGGGAACCCCAGCTAGTACCTGCCGTAGCTGGTCCCAGATTGGGCACCGGAGGATTTCCTGGCACCTGAGGGGTTCCTGTGACCGTTACTGGTGGGGGTATGGCTGGACGATTTTCTAGCGCTGTCACTCTATCCCTCAATTCCTGACCAGAAGTGAGTAGTGAACTCAAAGTCCCATGAATCTGAGCCAGGGAGGCGACCACCGACCGTAGGGTCACTTGCTCCGCATCAGACCCTGAGGTCCTGGGAAAGAGGAGTCTGTATAATTCGGCCTTTCGGGCTGAGGCCGGATAAGAAATCCCCCTTGCTTGTAGTTCGGCCATCAGCTTGGGGTTGGTCCAGGCCCTCAAGGACGAAGGTCCCCCGTGATCCGAGCTCCTGATTGGCGATGGCGTGTTGGATACATAATCCCTTATGTCGTCTGCTTGAGACATGACCTGTGAAGATGCTGTGAAGGAACCTAAAAAGTTTGACGTGCCCTGCCCCCTGCGTGCAGTAGTCTGCGTGCGTAAGGTGGCGAGGGTTCTGAAATGAGCTGCTACTGTCAGCAGGTGGAGGTGGCACGGGAGCTGTGCAGGGCGGTGGTTACTAGCGTGAGTATGATAAAAGTGGAATAACGCGTGAAGTGTAACCATCCCAAGAGAAGCGGACCTGCCGTGACAAGTGATGGTGAAGACTCGTGTTGTTAAAATTGCTGTGATGCCGTGACTGAACCCCTGCCTGCCGGGCTGCGAAATGGCTTATGGCCTGGAAATAAATTCTTTACGTACCAATCAGGGTCCACGAAACCAAGGCTTGACTTGTCCGCGTCCTGGTAAAAAAGGTGAACTACCTGCGGGAGTATCTGTATCCATGGCCTTCTTATTTACGCGTAAGAAACTGAAAGAGGAAACAACAGATAATGGCTACTGCCAGCGTATGCTATCATGTATACTCTCTCCTTCCTCCGTGGCCCTGTGGTGGGCGGAAGGAGCCCGACATGAAATGACGACCCTGGCCGAAATGACATGAGGGCCCTTATGTGTTTCCCCCTTTTTTTTTTTTTGAAATGATATGCTACTCCTTCCTCCGTGGCCCTGTGATGGGCGGAAGGTACATGTAATGATTGCAATGTGGCCTAGTGAGATACGAAATACGGGTGAAGGAAGGCGGGTAGTGTCCCGGTGCCTCCTTCCTCATCGTATAGTAAAGTTTTTTTTTTTTAAATATTTTTTTTTTAAATTTTGAAATGATGTGCTGCTCCTTCCTCCGTGGCCCTGCGATAGCTGCTGGGAGGTTGAAATGTTTGAAAAGAAGCCTCGGCAAGAGGCATGAAATGAGTAAGAGTCACTGAACGTGGCGACTATGTACGTATTTTTTTTTTTTTTTTTTTAATGATGTGCGGCTCCTTCCCCCGTGGCCTTGTTATAGGCTGAAGGAACTTGAAATGTATGAAAAGAAGCCTCAGCGAGAGGCATGAAATGAGTAAGAGTCGCTGAACGTGGCGACTATGTATATATATATATATATATATATTTTTTTTATGATGTGCGGCTCCTTCCCCCGTGGCCCTGCGATAGGCTGAAGGTACTTTGAAATGTTTGAAATGAAGCCTCTGCGAGAGGCACGAAATGAGTGAGAGTCGCTGAGCGTGGCGAATATTTTTTTTTTTTTGAAATGATGTGCAGCCCCTTCGTCCGTGGCCCTGCGATAGGCTGAAGGAACTTGAAATATTTGAAATGAAGCCTTGGTGAGAGGCACGAAATGAGTGGGAGTCGCTGAGCGTGGCGACAAAATTTTTTTTTTTTTTGGTCGCTCCTTCCTCCGAGGCCCTGAGGTGGGCGGAAGGAACCTGAACTGAAAACTATAGAGGACGACGTGAATGGGACCACTATGACAGCTTGCTGATCGTGTGCTGTGACTATGTGATGGCAAAGCGCTTCCTTGGGCAGGATTACGTACCTGAAGGAAACAGGACTGATTGACCTGCACCCCCGGCGAGATGCATGGGAAAATTGGGTTGTCAACCTGAAAAGTTGAACTGACTTGCTGACCCCTCCCCATGCGCCCTGCGGTGTGTAACCGAGAGCTGGGAACTGCAGAGACGCCCTCGCAGATGGATGGTAGGACTGAGAATCTGCCTGGATGCCCCCCACCAGCCAGCTGGATCCTCCATCAGGCGCCCTAGCATGGACTCCCAGGGGTAGGCGGCCGCGGGATCCCCATAACCACTTACCGGCATTGCTTGTGCCCCAAACTGTCCCCCGTCCCTCGGGAAGTATGTATTCGCAGTTGACGGTGAGCAGGCTAGAAGGTACCGCCGCACTAAGCAGACTAATTGCTCCCCTCAGCCTCAGAATCTCTGCCAACCCTGCCGCCCGCCAGCACAGCCGCTGGATCCCCCCTCCTCGTCTGCTGTGCTGCCGAGATCCCCTCCTCGTGCTGCGCTGTGACCCCCTCCACTTGCCGCAAATTGTGGCCCTCTCCTCGTGCCGAGCGACCCCCTCCTCGTAGTTGTGAGCCCAGGAGCCGAGTGAGGTAGTGACTAGTGTTCCCCCCGTAGATGAAGGCTAGGTAGCCTAACTCACCCGGCTCCCTCCGTAGCCCTGGATGGTTGCTCGCGCTCTGGGAAATGATACGGAAGAAGTGACGAACGGAGCTCTTCCGGAAGAAGTGCGGCCCCTACAGGTAGGAGGAGGTAGGTAGGAGGAGGCTGGGTATATATCACCCAGACTCCTCCTACAAATGCAGGCTGACGTGCCGTCAGCCTTACTATATATACATATATGTTTTTTTTTTTTGGTTGAACTGGATGGACTTGTGTCTTTTTTCAACCTGACTAACTATGTAACTATGTGCACCTAAAAGACACAGGGTGACATAAGAGGGGCCTGGTGAGCTGAGACAAGGGTTTCCCAACGTCTCCAAGGGATTCTGGGTTCCACGGGCCCCCTGCCCAAAGTTAGTCTTGTCACAGGTCCCCCCTTACATTACAGTTGCCCCAGCAGGGTGTCCCTCCTTACATCACAGGTGCCCCCTGCGGCGTTCCTCCTTACATCAACAGGTGTCCCCCAGCGGAGTGCTTCCTCACATCACAGGTGCCCCCCAGTGAAGTGTCCCTCCTTCTATCACAGGTGCCCCCAGCAGAGTGCCTCCTCACAACACAGGATCCCCCTGCGGAATGCCTCCTAACATCACAGGTGCCCCCAGCAGAGTGCCTACTTACATCACAGGAGTCCCCCAGTGGAGTGTCTCCTGACATCACAAGTGCCCCTAGCGGAATGCTTCCTTACATCACAGGTGCCCCCAGCGGAGTGTCCCTCCTTATATCACAGGTGTCCCCTAGCGGAGTGCCTCCTCATATCATAGATGCCCCCAGCGGAGTGTCCCCGCTTACATCACAGGTGCCCCAGCCGGAGTGCCCCTCTTTACACAGGTGTCCCCCAGCGGAGTCCCTCCTTACATCACAGGTACCCCCAGCGGAGTGTCCCTCCTTACGCAAGTGTCCCCCAGTGGAGTGTCCCTCCTTACATCACAGGTGCCCCCTGTAATGGTATAATGCGTGAGACCCACGCAAGGTAATGATACCAGGCCTAAGCGACACTGACTCCATCTTGGAAGGGAAGCTAGGTAGATAGTTAAGTTTTTTTTTTCTCTCTCTCCTTCTGACCTGGCTGTTTGAAGGCTTGTCACCCCCCTCTGAGTGAGTACAGGCTTAATTTAAAGGAGGCCTTTGATTACGGTTTATAGTGGGCCAGGAAGAAGGTCTGTCCCCTTATCTTGAACAAATATACAGGGCCATGCTGTTGGCCCATAAATTACCCTGGCAGGTCTGCCCTGTGCGTGACTCTATCTTGCTGTCTTAAACTTACATGAAAATATACATACAGTCATAACTTCTGCTGTGGATACGCCAGAGTGATGAACATGACATATTTGAATGTAGAATTTCGGTCCGGATAATTTAAGTGTAAACGTCTACCCTTTGTCATCCACGGAAGGATAGAATTAGTCCATTCCCTTCCCAGGGTCCTATAAGGTTTTAGACTTCTCATGTTTGGAGTCAAATGAAAGCTTATTGCAAGCTGAGATTAAATTCCATTTTGCAAAATATGTAAAATAATCCGGTCCCAAGTTATGATCCATGCATGATTATGCAGCTGTATCTCCACGGTCCGCCCTGGACATTGTCTAAGGAAACTCCCTCTCTTCTATGAATGGCCAGGAGAGGTATGGCCCCACCCCTGGTGGTCCAGAGAAAAGAGACTGTGGCCATCAGACAGAGTTTCACCTTAACATCAACCATCAGGGAACCAGGAGATCTTCTTCAAACACTGATTAGGCAAAGACATTTAAAAGGCAAGGTATCTTTCAATCTGTTCTCTTTCGCTGTACATTTGTCTCACTTTTTACTTTTATTTTTCTGTAAATATTTTACTGCATCTAAAACTTGACCTTTTCATTTATTAAACCTTATTGTGAAAAGTGTTAATTCTGTCTCTAAAGCTCTTAACGCAACTATCACGAATCTGTTCCTTCGAAGAGCGCTACTGTCTTTTAGAATAACGCATCTGAATATACCTGTCTGCAGGTGACAGTGTGTGTACAGGCGTTGCTCTAGAATACTGGTATTGCTAATATACGGTCTTCTGGCGACTCCAGAAGTGGTGGCAGTGAAAGGGTTAATTGTTTGAATTAGCCCGGTAACAATCGCTCTCAGGCGGCTGACACTTAGACGGTGATCCCGCAAACTGGGAAATCTTTGTGCTGAAAGCAGCTGAGAGTGGCATTGTTACGTTGGTGACAAGTGCGGTATTGAATCAGGGGGGTCCTCGGTCTCCGATCGGTGAGGAGGGCAGCGATCTGATACCCGCGTTCGTCACACCCCCCAGCGGAGTGTCCCTCCTTACATCACAGGTGCCCCCAATGGAGTGCCTCCTTACATCACAGGTGCCCCCAGCGGAGTGTCCCTCCTTACATCACAGGTGTCCCCCAGCGGAGAGCTTCCTCACATCACAGGTGCCCCCAGTGGAATCTCCCTCCTTATATCACAGGTGTCCCCCAGCGGAGTGCCTCCTCACATCACAGGTGCCCTTAGTGGAGTGTCCCTCCTTACATTACAGGTGCCTCCAGCAGAGTGTCCCTCCTTACATCACAGGTGCCCCCCAGCGGAGTGTCCCTTCTTACATCACAGGTTCCCCCTGCGGCGTTCCTCCTTACATCACAGGTGTCCCCCCAGCAGAATGCCTGCTCACATCACAGGTGCCCCCAGCGGAGTGTCCCTCCTTATATCACAGGTGCCCCCAGCGGAGTGCCCCTCTTTACACAGGTGTCCCCCAGCGGAGTCCCTCCTTACATCACAGGTACCCCCAGTGGAGTGTCCCTCCTTACGCAAGTGTCCCTCCTTACATCACAGGTGCCCCCAGCGGAGTGTCCCTCTTTACATCACAGGTGCCCCCAGTGGAGTGCCTCCTTACATCACAGGAGGAGTGTCCCTCCTCACATCACAGGTGCCCTCAGTGGAATCTCCCTCCTTACATCACAGGTGTCCCCCAGCAGAGTGCCTCCTCCCATCACAGGTGCCCCCAGCGAGTGTCCCTCCATACATCACAGGTGCTCCCAGCGGAGTGTCCCTCCTCGCATCACAGGTGCCCCCAGCGGAGTGTCCCTCCCTACATCACAGGTTCCCCACAGCGAAGTGCCTCATTACATCACAGGTGCCCTTAGCGGAGTGTCCCTCCTTACATCACAGTTGTCCCCCAGCGGAGAGCCTCCTCATATCACAGGTGCCCCCAGTGGAGTGCCTCCTCACATCACAGGTGCCCCCAGCGGAGTGCCTCCTCCCATCACAGGTGCCCCCAGTGGAATCTCCCTACTTACATCACAGGTGTGGCCCAGTGGAGTGCCTCCTCACATCACAGGTGCCCCCAGCGGAGTGCCTCCTTACATCACAGGAGCCCCCAGCGGAGTGCCCCTCCTTACATCACAGGTGTCCCTGAGCGGAGTGCCTCCTTATATCACAGGAGCCCCCAGTGGAGTGCCCATCCTTACATCACAGTTGTCCCCCAGCGGAGTGCATCCTTACATCACAGGTGCCACCAGCGGAGTGTCCGTCCTTACATCACAGGTTCGCCCAGCGGAGTGACTCCTTACATCACAGGTGCCCCCAGCGGAGTGTCCCTCCTTACATCTCAGGTGCCCCCAGCGGAGTGCCTCCTTACATCATAGGTGCCCCTAGCGCAGTGTCCCTCCTTACATCACAGGTGTCCCCCAGTGGAGTCCCTCTTCACATCACAGGTGTCCCCAGCGGAGTGTCCCTCCTTACATCACAGGTGCCCCCAACGGAGTGCCTCCTTACATCACAGGTGCCCCCTGCGCAATGTGTCCCTCCTTACATTACAGATGTCCCTGTAACGGAACCGACCCACTCCGCTGGAGTACTTCCGTCAGAATACCGCTTCCTTCAGTCCGAACATCAGAGGTCAGATGTTATAGCTACCCGAACAAACTAGACGACACTAGCTTGTAGGAACATGGACTCTTTATTTGAACCAACACACACAAATATATATACCATATCAGGAGCACTTTCCCCCCTCCCCTCCTGATCACATTACTTCATTAACATTAACTAATTATCTAGTCCTTTAACCAGCCTAGGTGACGTACCGTCTGCTAAATCACAAACTACAAAGCATATTGTTATTATTATAAACATGAAGTCTATTAAATAATAATAATTAAAACACCGCGCTGTATTAGTGTCACTCCTAAATGGTGCTGAATATGTGTTCCTATATGTGTCATCAATAATAAATCAATAACCAATCAATATATATATCTATATGTCTATAAATATATAAACAGCTGCCGCTTTAAAAAACTCATAAATCAATAATAATCACTATAATAATCATAGTAAAAAGCCGCGCTCAAATCTTTTAAAACTTTGCTATATAAGTGCAATATAATCTTGTGCAAAAAAACGCAAACAAAGTGTCAGTGCAAATGCAAAGAACCAGTGTCCATAAATTGATAAAAATCATAGCCATAAATAGAAATAGAAAAATAGTGTCCAAGAAATAGTGTCCATAAAAGATCCTCCTCCTAAAGTGCAGCTCAAACTCTCTGGTTCAATTCCATCACCACTAAGAGAATCCGCATGCAGGTGGTCACACTGGAGGCTTACCAGATATCTGCATAAAGATCGCTTGTTTAATAGGTCGGCCTCAGCCAAGCCTCCCTCAACTCCGATCCAATCCTTTCAGGAATCACTCAATATCCCATTAGTGTTAATCACATGAAATATAAAAGATTCCTCATAGTGTATCTCTTTAAGCAAATTGATTTATTTAGATAGATAGAATGCGCTTACATCAAATCATTAAAAACCATCACAGTGTACAGATTCCAAAGACATCTACCCGTTCGCTGATCCTCGCCTCTCTCCCTCTCCAGACGAGCGTCCCAGCTCCTGGTGTGTCTAGTGTGTGTCTCCTCGGGCCGCCGTGTAGCCACGCCCCTGACGCGTTTTCATCACTTCCGAGTCCGACTTGATCACATGAGCCCTGTGATCAAGTCGGAAGTGACGAAACGCGTCAGAGCGTGGCTACACGGCGGCCCGAGGAGACACACACTAGACACACCAGGAGCTGGGACACTCGTCTGGAGAGGGAGAGAGGCGAGGATCAGCGAACGGGTAGATGTCTTTGGAATCTGTACACTGTGATGGTTTTTAATGATTTGATGTAAGCGCATTCTATCTATCTAAATAAATCAATCTGCTTAAAGAGATACACTATGAGGAATCTTTTATATTTCATGTGATTAACACTAATGGGATATCGAGTGATTCCTGAAAGGAGTGGATTGGAGTTGAGGGAGGCTTGGCTGAGGCAGACCTATTAAACAAGCGATCTTTATGCAGATATCTGGTAAGCCTCCAGTGTGACCACCTGCATGCGGATTCTCTTAGTGGTGATGGAATTGAACCAGAGAGTTTGAGCTGCACTTTAGGAGGAGGATCTTTTATGGACACTATTTCTTGGACACTATTTTTCTATTTCTATTTATGGCTATGATTTTTATCAATTTATGGACACTGGTTCTTTGCATTTGCAATTTGCACTGACACTTTGTTTGCGGTTTTTTGCACAATATTATTTTGCACTTATATAGCAAAGTTTTAAAAGATTTGAGCGCGGCTTTTTACTATGATTAATTATAGTGATTATTATTAAGTCTATTAAATAGCTGTCCAATTTCTTGGTCACCCTGTGCACTTAAAAGGCACAGGGTGACTTAGACATAAGAGGGGCCTGGTGAGCTGAGACAAGGGTTTCCCAACCTCTCCAAGGGATTCTGGGTTCTACGGGCCCCTCTGCCCAAAGTTAGTCTTGTCACATCTCTCCCCTTTCGGCAGAAGACTAACACAGGAGGAGACCCCAGACGGGTTGACTCCGAAGTTAGTTGGTAGTTCCAGTCCCCAAATGTCTATACCCACACAGTAACCCAAACAAATTGTCCCAAGCAAAGCATTACTCACCCAGCCAACCTCTGCCTCTCTCAGAGAACATATCCGCTGCTGGGAAGAAGTGCGAACTGGCCCTTCTCCCTGGAGTCCTGTCAGCTGCTGGAAAGAAGACAGGGTGGCTGGGCTCACTTCATCATGCTATTGGGGGTGTGGGCCGACTACCCAGCATCCCTGGGATACACAGGTGAAGACTGAAGTTCAGGTTTACTTGATTATAATCCCCCAGTGCTTGCAAAGCATGGCTGACATCCTCCTGTCTCAGTGCTGGACTATTTCCTGGGGCTGTGTCAGTGGAGACCGAAGTCCCATCCACTTTCACAGGACCTCCATCTTCTGTTAGTTGAGGACAGAGGCCAGCAGCACTCTGCCCCGTTGCCAGCTCTTCTGCTGGAAGGTCACTGGGTTATTCCTCCTCTGTGAAAAAGTCTAACAACACCCCAGTCTCTGGAACTGGTGTCTGGGGATAGAGATTCACCATCTTCTGTACATAGAACACAGAGGATGTTACTGGTGCTAAGCAGAGCTCAGTGAAGTATGGCCCTGATGCCAGCTCTTCTGATAGAGGGTCACCAGGTTGTTCCTCCACTGCGGAAAAGTCTAATAAATCCCCAGTCTCTGGTACAGCTGTCTGGGGATAGGGGTTCACCATCTCCTGTCCATAGAACCCAGAAGATGTTGTTGGTGCTGGGCAGAGGTTAGCAAAGCTCTGCCCTGTTGTCAGCACTTCAGCTTTGGGGCCAGCCATCTCCAGTGTTTCCGCTGTTAATTCTAGTGCATGCTGCTGAATGTGTTCTAACAGTTCCCTGTATGCCCCTTCCAGATGCTGTTCCTTCCTTAGCAGATATTCCATGTCCAGTTTAAGCTCCGAGACCCCTGCAAGACCGAGCATGGCCTCTCTGTAATCTCGCAGGTCCTCAAGGGTAGGCCCTCCTTCACCAAACACAAAACCATCTGTAAGGCTCTCCCACAGCGATCCAACTCCCGTTGGTCACTCGCTCATTGCTCTGGGGTTGGAAAGCACTTTCCTTGGTGTTTACCAGCAACCTGGAGGGCTCCAACCCAGACCTGCACCCGGATCTGCTGCCTGATCTCCATGTACTGATCCTCAGACACAGTCCTAGGGATTGCTGAAAGGGCGCTCCGCAGAAGCTCCTGCAATTTTGATGCCAGATCCATATCTCCACTGGGATGACCGAAGTCGGCTATCCCGACCTTGGATCCTGGTGGTGGTTTGGACTTGTTCACAACCAGGAAGCAGGATCCCACCGCTTGCCACCAATGTAACGGAACCGACCCACTCTGCTGGAGTACTTCCGTCAGAATACCGCTTCCTTCAGTCCGAACATCAGAGGTCAGATGTTATAGCCACCCGAACAAACTAGACGACACTAGCTTGTAGGAACATGGACTCTTTATTTGAACCAACACACACAAATATATATACCATATCAGGAGCACTTTCCCCCCTCCCCTCCTGATCACATTACTTCATTAACATGAACTAATTATCTAGTCCTTTAATTAACCTAGGTGATCTTCAAGGCCAGACGTACCGTCTGCTAAATCACAAACTACAAAGCATATCGTTATTATTATAAACACATCCCCCAATAGTTAAACAATTCACAGGTAACCATGAAGTCTATTAAATAGCTGTCCAATTTCTTGGTCACCCTGTGCACCTAAAAGACATAGGGTGACTTAGACATAAGAGGGGCCTGGTGAGCTGACACAAGGGTTTCCCAACCTCTCCAAGGGATTCTGGGTTCCACGGGCCCCCTGCCCAAAGTTAGTCTTGTCACAGTCCCCCAGTGGAGTCCCTCCTCACATCACAGGTGTCCCCAACGGAGTGCCTCCTCACATCACAGGTGCCCCCAACGGAGTGCTTCCTCACATCACAGGTGTCCCCAGCGGAGTGCCTCCTTACATCACAGGTGTCCCACAGTGGAGTGTCTTTCTTACACAGGTGTCCCGCAGCGGAGTGCCTCCTTACAACACAGGTGTCCCCCAGTGGAGTGTCCCTCCTTACATCACAGGTGTCCCCCAGCGGAGTTTCCCTCCTTACATCACAGGTGTCCCCCAACGGAGTGCCTCCTCACATCACAGGTGCCCCCAACGGAGTGCCTTCTTACATCACAGGTGCCCCCAGCGGAGTGTCCCTCCTTACATTACAGGTACCCCCAGCGGAGTTCCTCCTTACATCACTGGTGCCCCCAGCGGTGTGTCCTTCCTTACATCACAGGTGCCCCAGCGGAGTGTCCCTCCTTACATTACAGGTGCCCCCAG
This sequence comes from Glandirana rugosa, assembly GCA_018402905.1. Classification (NCBI taxonomy): domain Eukaryota; kingdom Metazoa; phylum Chordata; class Amphibia; order Anura; family Ranidae; genus Glandirana; species Glandirana rugosa. The sequence continues at coordinate 145,594 of BLSH010314323.1, read as the reverse complement.
CGGAGTTCCTCCTTACATCACAGGTGTGCCCCCAGCGGAGTGCCTCCTCACATCACAGGTGTCCCCAGAGGAGTGTCCCTCCTTACATCACAGGTGCCTCCAGTGGAGTGCCTCCTCACATCACTTGTGCCCCCAGCGGAGTGCCTCCTTACATCACAGGTGCCTCTGCGGAGTGCCTCCTTACATCACATGTGTCCCCCAGCGGAGTGCCTCCTCACATCATAGGTGCTCCCAGCGGAGTGCTTCCTTACATCACAGGTGCCCTCAGCGGAGTGCCCCTCTTTACGTCACAGGTGTCCCCCAGCAGAGTGTCTCCGCACATCACAGGTGCCCCCAACGGAGTGTCCCTCCTTACATCACAGGTGCCCCCAGCGGAGTGTCCCTCCTTACATCACAGGTGCCCCCATTGGAGTGTCCCTCCTTACATCACAGGTGCCCCCAGCGTAGAGTCTCCTTACAACACAAGTGCCCCCAGCGGAGTGTCCCTCCTTACATCACAGGTGTCCCCCAGCGGAGTGCCTCCTTACATCACAGGTGTCCCCCAGCAGAGTGTCCCTCCTTACATCACAGGTGTCCCCCAGCAGAGTGCCTCCTCACATCACAGGTGCCCCCAGCGGAGTCCCTCCTTACATCACAGGTACCCCCACTTGAGTGCTTCTTCACATCACAGGTGTCCCCCCAGCAGAGTGTCCCTCTTTACACAGGTGTCCCCCAGCGGAGTGCCTCCTCACATCATAGGTGCTCCCAGCGGAGTGCTTCCTTACATCACAGGTGCCCCCAGCGGAGTCCCTGTGATTCGACCCCCGTGGACACTACATTCCTCCCCGTGAGGCGACCCCCGTGGACACTACATTCCTTCGTGAGGCGACCCTCGTGGATACTACACTCCTCCGTGAGGCGACCCCCTGTGGACACATTTCTCCCTGTGAGACGACCCC
>BLSH010314323.1:104599-118566 GCA_018402905.1 Glandirana rugosa | reverse complement strand
CCCCCCCCCCCCCCCCCCCCCCCCCCCCCCCCCCCCCCCCCCCCCCCCCCCCCCCCCCCCCCCCCCCCCCCCGCGCCAGGAGCCCCTTAAATTGAAAGGAGTGTATCATTAAACCTTGAAGGTTGGGAGTACATTATCCAAGGTTGCCAAACCTTAAGAAATTAATTGTGGGTGTCGGAGACTAGGGCTGTTAATTTCTCATTAATCATGAGATCATTCATACGGTTTTTAACCGCTTCAAAGCTGAATGTCTGGGTTTTCCATGCCTTTGCTATTGTTAGTTTGGTTGCACTGAATAGGTGCATAGCCAGTTGGCGCTCCGAGCGAAGGAGTTCTGGGATGGGTTTGCAGAGGAGGGCTTCATAGGGGTCTCTCTTCAGATTGGAATGAAACATATTTCTGAGGTGGTTATAAACCCTGACCCAGAGCCTGCATACCTTAGGACACATCCACCATATGTGGGCCATGGTCCCATCCTGGGAGCAACCTCGGAAGCAAGAGGGAGAATAGGTTGGAATGAAGCGGGCTAGCCTAGCTGGTGTATAGTACCATCGGTAGAATACTTTATAGGCATTTTCCAATTACAATACAATTCAATACAGGAGGAATAAAAGGGCCCTGCTCGTTAAAGCTTACAATCTAGGAGGGAGGGTCGAGTGATACAAGAGTGTAATAACTGTGGGGGATGAGCTGATGAAGAAAATAAAAGTATAGTTGTAGGTGGAGGCAGGATAGGCTTCTCTGAAGAGAAAAATTTTCAGGGATCGCCTAAAAGTGGATAGATTTGGAGACAGTCTGACAGATTGGGGTAGGGAATTCCAGAGGACAGGAGAGGCTCGGGAGAAGTCCTGGAGGTGATGAGGGAAATAGAGAGCAAAGGGTCTTGGGAGGAACGAATAGGACGATTAGGTTGGTATTTTGAGACTAGGCTAATGATGTAGCTGGGGGCAGAGTTGTGGATGGCTTTGTAACTTGTTAGTATTTTCAATTTAATTTGTTGGGCGAGTGGCAGCCAGTGGAGGGATTGGCAGAGAGGGGTAGCAGACACTGAGCGGTTTGTAAGATGGATGAGTCTGGCAGCGGCATTCATGATGGACTAAAGGGGGAATGAATAGTATGTTTAAAGTTAACCCAATGAGGAGAGAGTTGCAGTAGCCGAGGAAAGAGATAACCAGGGAGTGAATCAGGAGCTTTGTGGTTTCATTGGTTAGGAAAGGACGAAGCTTAGAGATGTTGCGGAGGTTGAGGCGGCAAGCTTTGGAAAGCGATTGGATGTGGGGCCAAAAGGAGAGTTCGGAGTCCAGGATAACACCTAGCACACTGACATGCGGGATGGGTGGATGGTTGTGCCATTGCTCTTGACAGAGAAGTCAGGGGAAGAAGCACGAGGGGGAGGAAATATTATAAGCTCAGTTTTAGACAAGTTGAGTTTGAGGAAGTGGTGTGACATCCAGACAGATATGTCTGTTAGTAAGTTATTGATGCGTGAGGAGACTGATGGAGTAAGCTGAGGGGTGGAGAAGTAGATTTGAGTGTCATCAGCATGATATTGAAAGTCGTGGGAAGCTGACCCAGGGAAGAGGTGTAGATTTAAAATAAAAGAGGTCCAAGAACGGAACCTTGGGGGACCCCGACACAAAAGGGAAGTGGAGAGGAGGAAGTAGAATTCAAGAGTGCAGGGGTCAGGAGTGGGTAATGTACAGAGTGCAGGGGTCAGGAGTGGGTAATGTACAGAGTGCAGGGGTCAGAAGTGGGTAATGTACAGAGTGCAGGGGTCAGGAGTGGGTAACGTACAGAGTGCAAGGGTTAGGAAGCGTAATGCACAGGCAAAGGCAGTGAATGAGGGTGTACTCATGCTGCAGCTGCGATGCTTTGCTACGCAGTGTGGAAAAAATTATCTGCCCTGCAACCACGTACAATGCGTGTAGTAGCAGCATGGTGGTGTTTGTTTTTTAGGGGTTAAATCAGGTGGCAGGGAAACAATATAAGACTTTTTGGCAGTCTAGCCACATACAGGACCCCGAAAACCAATCACCGCCTTCAGGATTTCTAAGGGCATAAACTTTTGATTTCACTCCACACTACCTATCACAGTTTCGTAGGCCATGAAATGCCAAGATACCATAACCCCCCCAAATTACCCCATTTTGGAAAGTAGACACTCCAAGCTATTTGCTGAGAGGCACGTTTAGTATTTTGCAGAACACGCTTTTTGTCACAAAGTTTTGAAGTTTGAAAAAAGAGAAAAAAAATACACTTTTCTTTCTTTTTCCAAAACAAATGGGAGCTGCAAAATACTCACCGTGCCTCTTAACAAATACATTGGGGTGTCTACTTTCCAAAATGGGGTTATTTGGGGGGCTTTTGTGCTACCTTGACATTTCAGGGCCTCCGAAACCGTGATAGGTAGTGAGGAGTAAAATCACCATTTTATGCCCTTAGAAAACCTGAAGACGGTGATTGGTTTTTGGGGTTCTGTACGATGCAGGCTCTCTCCCCCTGTCTAAGTCGGGATTCTACTAGCCATTGGGGAAGCCCCCGTGATTAGCTTGCATGGTGCCATATGCACCGATTCCAGAATCATAAAGGTGACTAAAAAGTGGCACAAGTAATTGTCCACGTAGAAATGGTACTCCTTTCCAGATAAGGGTGACACCAAGTTCCAAACAATCTTGCCAGCGCTCCCTATTTAGTCCGGGCATCCGTGGGGCACCACGTGACTATCTTTTCCCTTGTAAACTATTAGACTATATGTATAGCCTGTGGCCCTGTCACCACTTATACTGTACATCTTGACCCCGTATCCGGCACGTCTTTGTAGACAACTTGATCGGGAATAAACAAGGCAGCGAATTGTTGGTTGAAGTGTTTATCTTACAAGGGGCTGAATTTTGTAGAGCCTGTCATATTCAGGGCAACCCGTGGACTACAGGGTTCATTGTTGTTGAAGTGCATAAATCGCAGGATCTGCTTGTATTGTGCCTGACCATGGTAGCAGAGAACACGGGCATATGTATAATTGGGTCAGGGGACCAATATCACCGCAACTCAGATTTTTTAACCACTTGCTGACCGTGTCATGTAGAAACACGGCCGCAAGGTGGATCAATTGTTCTGGGAGGGCGTACTGTAACGCCCTCCCAGAATCGCGCCCCCCGGGAGTATCTGTAACAGATTGCGGTAAATGGCCGCTGGCATCGGCCGTTTACCACGTGATCGATCCGTCAAATGATGGAACGATCAGATATAAACGGATATCCGGCTTGTCTCTCCCCTCTCCGCACTGATTGGTGCAGTGTGAGAGGAGAGGGGGAGAGAACAGGTGCTGTGGGCAGGATCTATAGTGCCCACAGCACTGCTATGTGCCAGTCTGCACCCACCATCCATCCAGCCTCACCCATCCAGCCTCATCAAGACAAAAACATTTTGAAAAAAAATATTTTCAACTTTTTGTTATTAAAAAATACAATAAACTCAATTTTAGTCATTCTTTTTTGCCAAAATGCATTCGGCCTAATGTCTCGGGTAAAAAATAAAGTTAATAAGCGTATATTTATTGGTTTGCGCAAAAGTTATATCGGTTACAAACTAGGGTACATTTTCTGGAATTTTACGCAGCTATCTTATTTCCTGAGCTGCTATACTGGAAGGGGCAATACAACCCCCCCCCCATGACCCCATTTTGGAAAGTAGACACCCCAAGGAATTTGCTGAGAGGCGTGTTGAGCCCATTGAATATTTTATTTTTTGTCACAAGTGATTGAAATATGACAAAAAAAAAAAATTACACAACGTTGTCACTGAAATTATATTTTGCTCACATATGCCACGGGTATATGTGGAATTACACCCCAAAATACATTCTGCTGCTTCTCCTGAATACGGGGATACCACGTGTGAGACTTTTTGGCAGTCTAGCCGCATACAGAAAACGATCAGCGATCAGATATAAACGGATATCCGGCTTGTCTCTCCCCTCTCCACAATGATTGGTGCAGTGTGAGAGGAGAGGGGGAGAGATCAGAAGCAGCGGTGCTGTGGGCAGGATCTGTAGTGCCCACAGCACTGCTATGTGCCAGTCTGCACCCCCCATTCATCCATCCAGCCTCACCCATCCGTGCTCACCCATGCATCCGTGCTCACCCATGCATCCGTGCTCACCCATGCATCCGTGCTCAACTATGCATCCGTGCTCAACTATGCATCCGTGCTCTCCCATCCAGCCGTGCTCACCCATCCAACCTCATCCATCCAGCCGTGCTCACCCATCCAGCATCATCTGTGCTCATCCATGCATCCGTGCTCACCCATGCATCCATGTTCACCCATCCATCTGTGCTCACCCATCCATCTGTGCTCACCCATGCATGCATACTCAGACATGCATCCGTGCTCCGCCATCCATCTGTGCTCACCTATGCATCCATGCTCACCCATCCATGCATGCTCACCCATCCATGCGTGCTCACCCATGCATCCGCGCTCAGTCACCCCCATCCACGGCTCACCCATGCATCCATGCTCACCCATGCATCCGCGCTCAGTCACCCCCATCCACGGCTCACCCATGCATCCATGCTCACCCATGCATCCGTGCTCACTCATCCCCATCCACGGCTCATCCACCCCCATCCGTGCTCATTTATGCCTCATTCATGGTCGTCCATACCACATCAGTTCTCATCTGTGACCCATCCATGCCACTACAGCGCCCATCAGTGCCACTACAGTGCCTCACAATAGTGTAATAGGTAGTCAAATTAGATTTGAAATGTATTCCCCTAGAACACCTGTTGGTGCTCCCTGCATGTTGGGCCTCTGTATGTGGCCAGGCTGTGTAAAAGTGTCACACATCTGGTATCGCCATACTCGGGACGAGTAGCAGAATATATTTTGGGGTGTAATTTTTGCTACAGTTGTGCTCATAAGTTTACATACCCTGGCAGAATTTATGATTTCTTAGCCATTTTCCAGAGAATATGAATGAGAACACAAAACCATTTTTCACTCATGGTTAGTGTTTGGCTGAAGCCATTTATTATCAATAAACTGTGTTTACTCTTTTTAAATCATAATGACAACAGAAACTACCCAAATGACCCAGATCAAAAGTTTACATACCCTGGTGATTTTGGCCTGATAACATGCACACACGTTGACACAAAGGAATTTGTATGGCTATTAAAGGTAACCATCCTCACCTGTGATCTGTTTGTTTGTAATTAGTGTGTGTGTACAAAAGGTCAATGAGTTTGTGGACTCCTGATAGACCCTTGCATCTTTCCTCCAGTGCTGCACTGACGTTTCTAAATCCCGAGTCATGGGGAAAGCAAAAGAATTGTCGAAGGATCTGCGGGAAAAGGTAGTTGAACTGTATAAAACAGGAAAGTAATATAAAAAGATATCCCAGGAATTGAGAATGCCAATCAGCAGTTTTCAAACTCTAATCAAGAAGTGGAAAATGAGGGGTTCTGTTGAAACCAAACCACGGTCAGATAGACCAACTAAAATTTCAGCCACAGCTGCCTGGAAAATTGTTCGGGATGCAAAAGAAAAACCCACAAAGAACTTCAGGACTCTCTGAAAATGTGGGGTGGCTGTTTCAAGATGCACAATATGGAGGCACTTGAAGAAAGATGGGTTGCATGGTTGATTCGCCAGAAGAAAGCCATTACTACGCAAATGGCACAAAGTATCCCGCTTACAATACGCCAAACAGCACAGAGCCAAGCCTCAAACCTTCTGGTACAAAGTTATTTGGATTGATGAGACCAAAATTGAGCTTTTGGCCACCATCATAACCGTTACATTTGGAGAGAAGTCAACAAGGTCTGTGATAATTATAATGGTGTGGATACGCTACCAGTTAATAAATACGTCAATAAACAGATAAATATATAAATAATAAATAAGCAAACGTGACTAATAATATAATAAAAGTTGCACATGATGTGAATATCAAGAAATTAATCCTTAATTGTAAAAGGTGCAAAAATGATTTGGAACGGACACCCTAAAGGTGCTGACAAAAAGTGCTGAGTGCGCCAGGTGTATTGTGCAAGGTAAACAAATATTTCATGCAAATGATTGAAGTCCAAAAAAAGTCTCTATAATTGTCAAAAAAGGTGCTAAGTGCTGCCAATATATACGTGCATATTAGACAAATGCTTCATGCAATAAAAAAATAAAAAAAAATCCAGAAAAAGGGGGATCCTTGTATATTCAATGCCAATAATGGTTTGGTCACTGATGATCTTCCTTCAGTATAAACTTCTGTGATCCTTCTTATCAAATGTGCAAATACCAAGCTAGCAAAGTGCAAGGTGCTCCCTCCACCAGGTGAAATGGACTCTCACCTTAATTGGCGACCCCCACTCGGGTCAAATCAGGCTTATGGTATAACTCTTTCTCTTGTTGGAACAAGGCCACTTTAAATAAACCAAGGAGTGCTAACCACAGTTAATAAATGAAATCAAAGTGCTAATCGCACAAAGTATAAAACCATAAATGCTAATCGCATCAATTTCAAGATGTCAAAATGTGCTAATCGCACAGATACTAAGATAGTGATACTGATCGCATCAGAGAGATAAATAACCTGGTGCTAACCGCACAGGGTTTAAGAACAAGTTCCTTCCAATATGAAACACTTAGTGCAGGAAAACTTCAACATAAACTCTCTTGGTGTGGAAAACTTCACTGGTATAAATAATTAAAAATTCAACCGTGGCTCCCAGGTAAGCATGAAAAATAAAGAAAGTTTCATAGTGCAATATGTACAGCAACTTATGAATAAACCATGCCGCCCCTTTGGAAAACTACTCACATTTTATTAATATAATTAATAAAAAATATTATAATGTATTATTACGCCACCTGCCGTCGTGGCTTCGTCTGGAGTCAAGCCGAGTGGGTGCAATGGGGTGGAATTTATAAGTGCATAGAGTGAAAATGAATTGCAGCTGATTGCATTAGTGTATGGAGTGAGAGTTGGTTGCAGCTGATTAAATTGTTGACAAGCTGCGCCTGCGTCACCCATAGGATGGTATTGGCGTCTCCATAATGATTCACGTTGTTAATACTGTGGACAGCGTTATGCCGCTCGCGCATGCGCAGTAACGCGGTCGCGGCCACTTTGTTGAAGCCCATAAATGAATGGGATAAAAGAAAAGGTGCTATATATGATATGTGCATCTACATAGCACCTAGATAATGAATCGTTGAGTGCCGAACTGTTTAGAGGGTGATAAACTATTTACATGTATGTGTTATGCAAGGTATGACTATAATATACAACAAAGAGACTGTATACGACTGGCAACCATTTTCTTGTGGCCCTATTTCAGAGACATTGTGCCGACTTCATAGGGCTCGGTGCTTATATTAAGAAGAAAAATGATATATAACGCAGGGTCAGATAAATAAATGTGATTATAAAAAATGGTATATATGTAAAATGTAGAGACACATCCCGGATTAACAATAAATCAAATACATTAAATATTCAAATAAAATAATTGTTATACTAAAATAACTAAACTTAATTAAAAATAAACCCCTTCAGGTTTGAAACAAAGACAAATGGAACCTAGCAATAATACTTATAATAGGAGGTCAGATACATGATCTGCCCCATGATAATAAGGCAAACTCTTCCAAGTGCTCTATCTTGAGAATAGAACATGTATAGGAATGGGGATTAAATTGAGTAGTATTAGTAATTAAAAGATACAAAAATAAAACAAACAGAATATATATAATTAAAAGTATGGATAAGGTGACCTGGTGGAAGTGTATTAGTGTACAGCCATATGAAGATGTGTGTGGGAGTGTATGCTGAGCCATCCTAATCTGGATATGAAAATCGTTTATAGTGAAAGAGAAAAATATGTATATCAAGCTAATGATAAGACTCCTGAAAACGACTAATAATCGCTAATGAAACAGTTGACATCAAAGTCGACATTATGACCTGTAGGTTGCAAGGTCTGCATCTCATGGATCCAGAATGATTCACGCTGCCTGAGTGTTTTCACCTTGTTGCTACCTCTCCAATGGGGGTCATATTTTTCAATGGCCCAAAACTTGAGAGATGAAGGATCTTTATTGTGATGAGTAAAGAAATGCTTTGATTTCTGTTAAAAAAAAAAAAGAAATGCTTCGATACACTGTGTTTTGGGTAACCTTTGCTGATGTTTTGGACATGTTCTCTAATTCGCTTCCACATTGGTCGTTTCGTCCTCCCTATGTACTGAATTTTGCATGGACATTCCAAAGCTTAAACGACTCCTTCTGTTTTACATGTTATGAAATCTTTAATTGTATAAGCCTTCCCAGTGACTGTTGATAGAAATTTTTCTCTTTTTATATTTTTTTCTTTCAGTTTTGGTGCACGCATATCAACGTTTGCACGGGTAGAATCCTTTCCCTGCAAAAAATGTAAATCCGGGTTCTTTCGGTGGATCTACCACATTCTGTGCTAGTTTGTCTCTCAAAGTGGGGGCTTTTCTATAGGTGAATCTTGGTTTCTCCAGTAGGATCTGTTTGAGATGTTTATCTGATTTCAGTACCTCCCAAAGGCGTCTGAAAATCTTCTCAATCTGTTCATGTTGTATTCCATAATTCAGAACAATGGGGAGATTATCAATCTCTTGTTGGATATATTGATCTTGGTATCCCTTTTGGACAAACCTTTCACCAATCATTGCCGCTTGTTCCCTGTAGTCCTTTTGTTTTGTGCAATTTCTTTTTAGTCGCATAAATTGACCTTTGGGAATGTTTAGTAACCATGGTGCAAAATGACAGCTGGTAGTTTGTATGTAACCATTTCTGTCTACTGTTTTGAAATAAGTTTTGGTTTGGTTTGTACCCTCCACTATTGAGATGGTAAGATCTAGAAAGTTGATCTGCTGATGGTTTATTTCCCATGTGAACAAAATATTTCTATCATTAACAGTCACTTGATTGAGGTATTGTGGTAACTCTTCTTCCGTACCGTTCCAAACTATCATCATCAATGTATCTTTTATACAATTTAAGTTGAGGCGGTGGGGATGTGTATATGCTAGTACTTTCCCACTCGGCCATGAAGATATTTGCCACACTGGGGGCAAATTTGACCCCCATGGCTAAACCTCTGATCTGTTTATAAAACTGATTTTTATGCCAAAAGTCGTTGTGTGTTAAGCAATATTCCAGGCTTTGTAGTAAGAACGCACGTTGTTTCCTTGGTATGTTGCTATATTCTTTAAGTTCCCATTTAGTGGCTCTAATTGCTTCTTGGTGTCCTATAATCGTATAAAGCGAATTGACATCAGCTGTGGCTAAGATACAGGGTCCATTTTCAATCTTTAATTCATTCAATATTTGTATAAGTTGTTTTGTATCTCGTAGGTAGGCTTTAGTCTGTTGTGCTAGCGGTTGCATAAAATGATCCAGGTATTGACCCATTCTGGCTCCTACTGATTGGATGCCATTTACAATAGGTCTGCCTGGTGGGTTCTGGCTATTTTTATGGATTTTAGGTACTGTATAGATAATGGGAATCCGGCAGGTATCTGGTACCAAGTATCTACTTTCCTTTTTATTGAGTAGACCTTTTGTTACACCTTTGGTCACCAATTGTTCTAAGTCTTTTTTATATGATCTGGTGGGGTTTCCCCTTAGAGGTACGTAGGTATTCAAATCGGCCAACTGTTTTTCCAATTCCGTAAGGTAAGCTTCTTTTGTTTGTAACACAATAGCACCACCTTTATCCGCTGGTCTGATGACCAGATTATTGCGGTTTTCTAATCTTTTCATTCCTATTTCCATGTATTTAGTTTCCTTTGCTTTCTTGATTTCCACTTTTTGTAAATCCTGAGTCACTAGTCGTTTGAAAACTTCTATATGACTATTGTCAATATTCGATGGATTAAACAATGATCTGTTTCTAAAATTAGTATACTGATAATTTGAATGATGGTTAGTAATATTTTCCAAAGGTTTGGATAACATATTTTTTGATAAGTTTCCTTGTGTAGCGTTGTATGTCCACATATACATCAAATTTGGTCATGTTGCGTTTCGGTGCATATTTTAAACCTTTATTTAGAACCATAGTTTCCTCTTTTGTAAGCTGTTAGGTTGATGATACCTTCTCCTAATGATCTCTTTTTCTTTTTCTTCCTCCATCCTGCTCTACATCCCCTCTTTCTGGGGTTCTTCCTTCTCTGTTGTGCGTTTCTCTCCAGCGGGGGGTCGCTTCCCCCCTCCATTCCTCTAAAAAATGCCTTGGTGTTCTATTTTCATCCCATTCATCTCTGAGGGGTTCATACCTATTATGTGTGGGTATGGGGCTTCGAGGTTGATAATATCATTCCCTGTATGAATTGTGACGTGTTCTTCTTGGGGAGGGGTTTCTCCAGTTTTCTCTATATCCCTCATACCCTGTTCTGGGTGGTGGGGAGTATCTTCTCTGATAGTTATTATGATGATACGGTGGGTGGGGGCTTCTTCCCCTATTTCGATGTTGGTCATTGTGCCAATGAGAATAGTAGTTTGTATATCTTCTTTGTGGGGGTCTTCCACCTCCCCAATGATTCCCACCTCTAGGGCCTCCTCCATAGTGGCCCGGAGTCTCCCTCTGGTTACGTTTATTTCTTGGGGTCTGTGGTCCCTCATCCCTCTGATATTGAGTGGTGGGTTTGGGTCTTTGGTTTGGGGTATTGGGCATGATCCTAGGTCTCGTATCAATTCTAACTTATCTTTCTGGGGTATTGGTATTTGATATGTTGTTTTCATCTCTGAGCTTCATCTGCCATTTGAACACCTGATTATTAGCATAATCAGTTTTATCTCTCTGGTATTTTTTCTTCTTGCGGTTCTTCGTTTCTTGATCCTTATATTGCAAGTCATTAGTAAGTTGGTTAGCTAATGCTTTATATTCTTGTGTATCTTTATACGGTTCCAGTTTAGTTCTATACTCCAAGATCTGTAGATCTAATTTTTTCTGTTTCCTTTGTTTCCTTTTTAGCAGCATTTTCAATAGTTCTGTACTTTTAGTTTGGAAAAACTCATACCATTCATCTGTGGATTCCTGATCTAATAATCCATTAGTGGGAACATCCCATCTCAGTCTCCTCGGGACTAAGTTTTCCCTTATGTATCTGTCATGTGAGGTGATGTCCCACCAAGTGTTAATCTTTCTCTCCATGAGATGTCCTAATTTCCTAAAGGAGCTCACAATGACATCTGACTGATCTGAATCGGAGGTGTTGTATACCTCCTCTAAATTGATATCTCTTACTTCAAGGAAACTAAAAACATCCATAGCGGCTGCACAACCTAAATATAAGACTCAAGTGGTGTAAATAGAAAGGAAAAAGTGGTATGCGCTGCTATGATGTATGTTGCCTGGTTGCTGCTTCCACTGAATGTGTGTCACACAAGCAAATGAATAGATAATTATAATGGTGTGGATGCGCTACCAGTTAATAAATACATCAATAAACAGATAAATATATAAATAATAAATAAGCAAACGTGACTAATAATATAATAAAAGTTGCACAAGATGTGAATATCGGGAAATGAATCCTTAATTGTAAAAGGTGGAAAAATTATGTGGAATGGACACCCTAAAGGTGCTGACAAAAAGTGCTGAGTGCTCCAGGTGTATTGTGCAAGGTAAACAAATATTTCATGCAAATGATTGAAGTCCAAAAAAAGTCTAATTGTTAAAAAAGGTGCTAAGTGCTGCCAATATATACGTGCATATTAAACAAATGCTTCATGCAATAAAAAAAAAAAAATCCTATACATGTATTATTCTCAAGATAGAGCACTTGGAAGAGTTTGCCTTATTATCATGGGGCAGATCATGTATCTGACCTCCTATTATAAGTATTATTGCTAGGTTCCATTTGTCTTTGTTTCAAACCTGAAGGGTTTTTTTTTTAATTAAGTTTAATTAGTTATTTTAGTATAACAATTATTTTATTTGAATATTTAATGTATTTGATTTATTGTTAATCCGGGATGTGTCTCTGCATTTTACATATATACCATTTTTTATAATCACATTTATTTATCTGACCCTGCGTTATATATCATTTTTCTTCTTAATAGAAAGCCTTGAAGCCCCTTGAAGTCGGCACAATGTCTCTGAAATAGGGCCACAAGAAAATGGTTGCCGGCCGTATACAGTCTCTTTGTTATATATTATAGTTATACCTTGCATAACACATACATGTAAATAGTTTATCACCCTCTAATCAGTTCGGCACTCAACTATTCATTATCTAGGTGCTATGTAGGTACACATATCATATATAGCACCTTTTCTTTTATCCCATTCATTTATGGGCTTCAACAAAGTGGCCGCGACCGCCGTTACTGCGCATGCGCGAGCGGCATAACGCTGTCCACAGTATTAACCTGAATCATTATGGAGACGCCAATACCATCCTATGAGCGACGCAGGCGCAGCTTGTCAACAATTTAATCAGCTACAACCAACTCTCACTCCATACACTAATGCAATCAGCTGCAATTCATTTTCACTCTATACACTTATAAATTCCACCCCGTTGCACCCGCTCGGCTTGACTCCAGACGAAGCCATGACGGCAGGTGGTGTAACATGTAGAAGCAGAGCCTGGCGGTGGTATCCTGTAACTTATGAGAGATCATCCTTTACTTGTTTTTATGCTGTTGAAATTTTAATAAAATGTGAGTAGTTTTCCAAAGGGGCGGCATGGTTTATTCATAAGTTGCTGTACATATTGCACTATGAAACTTTCTTTATTTTTCATGCTTACCTAGGAGCCACGGTTGAATTTTTAATTATTTATACCAGTGAAGTTTTCCGCACCAAGAGAGTTTATGTTGAGGTTTTCCTGCACTAAGTGTTTCTATATTGGAAGGAACTTGTTCTTAAACCCTGTGCAGTTAGCACCAGGTTATTTATCTCTCTGATGCTATCAGCATCGCTATCTTAGCATCTGTGCGATTAGCACATTTTGACATTTTGAAATTGATGCGATTAGCATTTATGGTTTTATACTTTGTGCGATTAGCACTTTAATTTAATTTATTAAGTGCGGTTAGCACTCCTTGGTTTATTTAAAGTGGCCTTGTTCCAACAAGAGAAAGAGTTATACCATAAGCCTGATTTGACCCGAGTGGGGGTCGGCAATTAAGGTCCATTTCACCTGGTGGAGGGAGCACCTTGCACTTTGCTAGCTTGGTATTTGCACATTTGATAAGAAGGATCACAGAAGTTTTTTTTTTTTAAAGGTATTTTATTATTAGTAAAGTACATACAAACAACCACCTCATGAAGTTACAGAGCATATGAAGGCATGTAGGTTATAGTATGTCTTCCATATTATCAAAATGTTTACAATACATCAAAATTTGCATATACCCACTTGTCTTTCCATGTACATTAAGCTACATAGGAAATAGCAGGTATAATCCATGAGGACAAAACAGAAAGAAAAAGGAAATAAACCAACAGAAACTTAACAAACTCACATGAAGTATTCGTTTATCATTACTTATCAGAAATTGATTGTGGTGGGGCATCTCCCATGGGCCAGCAGAAAAGGAAAGACACTCTGTCACCCATCAGACTCTCCCCAATCTGTCAGATAATATCTGTCCTATATATATTATATCTCAATGGACCCAGATACCTTTTCAATCCATTTTGACCATATTTTGGAGAATTTTTTGCACATCCCCTAGCTGTATATGTCAATTTATACATGGGCAGAGCTCCGTTCACCAACACCACCCACATTTGGAGAGTGGGCGGATCGGGGTTCCTCCACTGGATGGCAATTGCTTTTTTAGCATAGAAAAAGAGAACCGGGTACCCTCTACGGGGTGGTGTTAGTTAAAGACTATTCATTACTATTTGCTTATGAAGTACACTCAAACAATTCAAAGACAACCAAATAAAGGAAAAAGAAAGACAAAAC
>BLSH010314323.1:88395-104589 GCA_018402905.1 Glandirana rugosa | reverse complement strand
TAGATCTCCAAGGATACATCTAGCAGGGTTACATATATTTGGGAGAGCCAGCCTCTCCTCTATGAATGAGGTAATCTCTGACCAAAACCTACGGATTTATGAACATTCCCAAATCGTATGGAAAAAGTTGCCCACTGCTGCCTGGCATCTATAGCATGCCTCAGACTCTAGTCTTCCCATTCTGAAGAGTCTTGCGGGTGTATAGTAGATCCTATGTAGATAGTTCATTTGAATTACTTTGTCTCCTGCTGCAATGACACTTGTCAACTGACTTACCAACACTGACTCCCAGGTATCATCTTGCATATCAGGAATATCTGTTTGCCACTGAGTTTGCACCCTTACTAATGTGGAGGCCTTTTTCGAGAACACCAAGGAGTAATATCTAGAGATCAGCTTAGAATGGTCATCTTCGTATAGTAAAGCCACCAGTGTCGAAGTCTTAAGATGGACATCCCTCAACCCATATTGTGCTGCCACCGCGTGTCTGAGCTGGTAGTAATAGAAAATATAGTTGGGAGGGACACCCAGTTCAGATCTCAATTCCCGGAAGGATTTAAATCTCTCCTCTACAAATAATTGATGCACATATTTGAGTCCAAACCGAGTCCAACGACATACGTCAGGCAAGCGGACAATCTCCTCCAGGTTGGCATTATACCACAGGGGAGCATTGGGTGAAAGAGTCAGTGAGGAGGCCCCTATTTTTTTATTGACTAAGTGGAAAATTTTATATGACACCCTAAGGATCTCCGCTCCTTGACTCGGATATGGTCCATTTCTATATAGTAGATTTAATAGTGCTTCATAGGAGTGCATGATTGCGGCCTGAGCCGCAACCGAGGCATTCGCAATGTCTGGAAAAAAACAGCTATGGATATGGGTCAATTGAGCTGCCCAGTAATAGGCTTGTAAATCAGGTAAGGCCATCCCTCCCTTCTGGATTGGAAGCTTTAAAGTAGATAGTGATATTCTAGCCGGTCGAGATGCCCAGGATCACAGAAGTTTACACTGAAGGAAGATCATCAGTGACCAAACCATTATTGGCATTGAATATACAAGGATCCCCCTTTTCTGAATTTTTTTTTTTTATTGCATGAAGCATTTGTTTAATATGCACGTATATATTGGCAGCACTTAGCACCTTTTTTGACAATTCTAGAGACTTTTTTTGGACTTCAATCATTTGCATGAAATCTTTGTTTACCTTGCACAATACACCTGGAGCACTCAGCACTTTTTGTCAGCACCTTTAGGGTGTCCATTCCACATCATTTTCCCACCTTTTACAATTAAGGATTCATTTCCCGATATTCACATCTTGTGCAACTTTTATTATATTATTAGTCACGTTTGCTTATTTATTATTTATATATTTATCTGTTTATTGATGTATTTATTAACTGGTAGCGCATCCACACCATTATAATTATCTATTCATTTGCTTGTGTGACACACATTCAGTGGAAGCAGCAACCAGCAAGAAATACTTCATAGCAGCGCATACCGCTTTTTCTTTTCTATCTACAAGGTCTGTGAAACACGAAGGTGGATCGCTGATGTTTTGGGGATGTGTGAGCTACAAAGGCACAGGAAATTTGGTCTAAATTGGCAAGATGGAGGAACGTTTGCATTCATCAGCCAGGAAGCTGTGCATGGGACGTACTTGGACATTCCAACATGACAATGATCCAAAGCACTAGGCCAAGTCGACCTGTCATTGGCTACAGCAGAATAAAGTGGAGGTTCTGGCGTGGCCATCTCAGTCTTCTGACCTCAGTATCAGTTAGCCACTCTGGGGAGATCTCAAACATGCAGTTCATGCAAGACAGCCCAAGAATTTCCAGGAACTGGATTCTTTTTACCAAATGGACTGGACAGCTTTACCATCTGAGAAGATAAAGGGCTTCATCCACAAATATCACAAAAGACTTCAAGCTGTCATTGAGGTTAAAGGGGACAATACACGGTATTAAGAACTGGGGTATGTAAAACTTTGATCAGGGTCATTTGGGTAGTTTCTGTTGTCATTATGTTTTTAAAAGAGTAAACCGTTTATTGACAATAAGTGGCTTCAGCCAAACACTAACAATGAGTGAAAGAAATTGTTTTGTGTTCTCATTCATATTCTCAGAAATATTGGCCAAGAAATCATAAATTCTGCCAGGGTCTGTAAACTTATAAGCACAACTGTATTTCCACACTGTGTGTTAGAAATATTGTATAAATGGACAACTTTTTGTAAAAAAGCGTTTTTATTTTCTTTTCACATTTTCCAAAAACTTGTGGAAAAAATGACATGTTCAAAAGCCTCATCATGCCTCATAGATTATACGTTGGGGTGTTTGCTTTCCAAAATGGGGTCATTGTTTGGGAGTTTCCTTTGTCCTGGTGCTCCAGGGCCTTCAAAATGCAAGAGATAGTCAAGAAATGAGATGTGTAATTTATGCTCCTAGAACGCTTGACGGTGCTTCCTGCATGTTGGGCCTCTGTATGTTGCCAGACTGTGAAAATGTCCCACACGTGGTATCGCCATACTCAGGAGGAGTAGTAGAATATGTTTTGAGGTGTAATTTGTGGTATGCATATGCTGGGTATGAGAAATAACCTGTTAGGGTCCTTTCACACCAGCGGATGGGCTCCGCTGCTCAGCGGGGATCCATCCGTCGATCCCCACTGAGCCGGCAGATGACAGGACCGTCTCTGCACTCCGTGCAGAAAAGGACCTGTCAGAGCTCCGCTCCCCTCTACGGGGGATCGGATGAACACGGACCGGCTGTCCGTGTTTATCCGATCCGCCAGACGGATGGAAAATAGGGTTTCCGTCCGTCTGTGTTTAGCAGATCGGAGCTGATTGGATGTCAGCGGACATGTCACCGCTGACATCCGACGCTCCATAGAGGACAATGGAGCGTCCGTTCAGCCCCGCCTAAAAAACTGACAGGCGGATCTGAACGGTCCGCTGGTGTAAAAGGACCCAATGACAATTTTTGTGAAAAAAAAACAGAAAAAAAAAATCTTCATTTTGCAAAGAATTGTGGGAAAAAAATTGCAACTTCATAAAACTCGCCATGCATCTTACTAAATACTTTGGACAGTCTATTTTTCAAAAAGGTCATTTTGGGGGGTATTTGTACTTTCCTGACATGTTGTTAGGGTCTCAAAAAATGAGATAGGCCAGCAATACATCAGGTGTGATCAATTTTTAGCGATTGGCACCATAGCTTGTAGTCTCTTTAACTTTCACAAAAACCAAACAATATACACTAATATGGGTTATTTTTACCAAAGATATGTATCAGTATAAATTTTGGCCAAAATTTATGAAGAAAAATTACTAATTTGCAAAATTTTATAACAGAAACAAAGAAAAAATGCATATTTTTCAAAATTTTAGGTTTTCTTTCCATTTATAGTGCAAAAAATAAAAACCCCAATGGTGATTAAATATCACCAAAAGAAAGCTCTATTTGTGTGAAAAAAGGGCAAAAATTTCATATGGGTACAGTGTAGTATGACTTAGTAATTGTCATTCAAAATGTGAGTGCATTGAAAGCTGAAATTTGGTCTGGTATAAAGTGCCCAGTGGTCAAGTGGTTAACTATGCCCATGGGGAGGGAAAGGACTTAAAGTCTGGAACCGTAATATGTTTCTGGTCTCTGGCAAGTGACAAATGGGGATTAGTGGCGATGAGCGTACAAATTTCTTTGGTCCACAATGTATCTATAGAGATCTTCGGTGAAAAACAGCGGATAAAAACCAAGGGCCGTAAAATCAATGGTTTCTACCTGAAGTCCGGGTCTGCCAGTGAATGGGGGAAGTAGGGGCGCTGCATCAGTGGTGGGCTGCCAATTAGGTCTTGCAAGCGTGTCAGGAAGGACACTATGGGCCTGTCTTTGTCTTCGTGGCTGCGGGACATTACTTGTGCTAGCCACACCAGCTTGAACTGCACTTATGGGAATCGCCACGTCACCAAGTGTTACTGCAGTGCTAGTTGTACAACCAGGATGTACTAGGCCGCTGGTGCTTGCCAGTTCACCAGAAGGATGAGCAGCGCTAATACTTGCTCTCTGCGCCATACGATAGTCCTGCGGTTCTTGCACCCCAACAACATCAGAAGGGGGTTGGGTACGCCTGACCTTAGCAGGGACCACAACTCCGTCTTCAGAGCTATGTGACAGGGTGCCGCTGCTGTCTACGGGTTTGTTTGCTGAGCCTGAATCTGACAGTGAAGCTTCCCCATTGCTCTCATCTGACATGCTCAGCAATGCGTAGGCCTCTTCACTAGTGTACCTCGGATTGGGCATGTTGGGCGCTAAAATTATAGATACTGTAAAAGGTGCTCTGTTTAGGGTGTCCGGCTTCCAATGAAGGACGCCCAACTCTTAAAATGAGGGTTTATTTACAATGGGGAGATAAATACATTTTCGTTACAGGTAAGGACATGGAATAGAGGGAGATGGATAGTGAAGGTTACAGGTAAGGAAGGGGGTAAGGGTCTGTCTACTAACATGCACGCATTCTCTCTGAATCTCTCATACCAAGGGCCCTTCAGAGTTGAAACACCCTCCAGTTGGAGGGTTGGTCAGTGAAGATACCTTTAAACAAAAGGTCATAAAAGTACATTCCTGTCCCAGGCTTACAGTTTACTTCTTGATCATCACATCAGCTGTCCACATGATCTCCCATCCCAGGAGGTAAGCTGTCATTTTAGCCAGATTTGGACAGTAAACTCTTGCAGGGGTGTCATGAATCCATAGTAACATTCATGTCCCCTCTGTTTGCTTACCTCTTGGTTGTGTCAGCCTAGAGGCAGTTCTCATCACAACCTGTGGGCTAAGTAATCTCCTCTCCGTGAACTCCACCCCAGTCTCCAATTAAGGAAACTCTATTTAAGACCATGTACTGCAAAGCCTCCTTACCGTTCAATGTTGTGTGTTTGGCTTCATGTGTGGTTGTTCCTGTTGTATGCTCTTGAGTCTAGTTCTGTTTACCGACTTTTGGTTTGTTCTGACTATCCCTGCCTGCTTGATACCTCAACCTTGGCATGCTCTTCTGCCTGTCCCTGTCCTCTGTTCTGTCTGTTCCTGCACTGCTGCTTCCTCTCTTCCACCTGTAGCCAGTCAAGCTTGAGCTAGGGGACCCCGGGGGCCGCAACCTGGATCCAATTGCAGCCAAGTCCATCCTCACCACCGGAGGCTCTGGCGAATACCTACTGGCTCTTCATCTCCGCGCCCTGGGGAAACCGTTACACTAGCTCCCTGTGTTTCACTGTCAGTGCTCTAGGGGCCCATCTTCCTCTACCAGCCTTAGCTCATTAGCAGCAGTCAGCTATAGGTCCACAACCTTAGTGGTGCGCATCTGTCTCCTGACCCCAGGTGTCATGACAGATCGGCTATGGACCAGGCTGATGTGCCGCTACTTGCAGATGATCCATTGCAGGGCATAGTCCGCAGACTTGAAAACCAGGAGTCTAATCAGACGCAGGTGATGCGATTACTACAGGATTTGGTGTCCCGCTTTGACGAGCTGCAGGCCTCCCTAGGACTGCTAATCCAACAACTTCAACCCCAGCCTGCGGCCGTATCGGTTCCAGCTACACTCGCAGCCGTTAACCCATTAAAATTACAGGCTCCGTTCCATTACTCTGAGGACGCCAAGGCCTGCAGGGGGGTTCTCAGCCAGTGCACCATTCATTTTGAGTTCCAGCCTCAAAACTTCTCGTTGGGTCGGGTTAAAGTGGCATACATTATCTCTCTCTTGTCCGGCGAGGCTTTAGCCTGGGCTGCCCCTCTGTGGGAGAAGAGTGACCCAGTCGTTTCTAGCCTGTCTAGGTTTTGAAACTCTTTTGGAACATCTTTGAGGAACCGGGTCATGTCTCTCCAGCAGCTAGCGCTCTGTTACGCCTCCACCAAGAGTCTGCTTCTGTGAGGCAGTATGCTCTTCATTTTCAGATTCTGACAGCTGAGCTGAACTGGAACAATGAGGCCTTAGTTGCAACCTTTTTACAGGGCCTCTCTGATCGAGCAAAGGACAAATTAGCGGGGAGAACCATCCCAACAAATCTAGATGATGTGATCTACTTGTGTAATCGGATTGACATTTGTTTTCAGGACAGGTCCCTAGAAAGAAGACGCCAGCATTCCTTGATCACTAATCAGCCTGGAATCCCCTCTCTGCGATCTGTGGAGCATCCCCTGCCAGCTGAGGAACCAATGCAGCCAGGCCGGACCAGGTTATCCCCCCAGGAGCATGCTAGGCGCAGAGCTTTGAGCCTGTGTCTACTGTGGAGGCAAAGGTAATTTCTCTTACGTTCATTGACAGACGCAGCCTCTATTCATGACACATGGGTTTATGCACCTTTTACTAGGAGTAGACTAGGCAGAACAAAAGTTCAGAAAAGCAAATTTGGCCCCCCCCAGGGCGGCCATTTTCACTCAGCATATAACCCCTCAGCCCTGCATAGCATATCAGTTTTCTTCTGCCTAGTGCAAGGAGTTAGACTTGGTTCCCTGCTGGGAACTGCGGTTCCCCTAAAGTTTTTTTCTTTTTTCCTTTTATTCTTTTTGCGCAAGCCTTCTGATGAAGACTGCAATCAAGCAGCTGGCTGGGGACCACGCGGATGTTTATGGGTCCTGCCATCTCCCCAGCACAGCCGACGGATGCGAGCCACCCTCAGCACTGGCAGGGTCCGCCGCATCCTGTCCGTTCCGTGCGTGGCCCGTGGGTTAAAGGTCCCACCTTGCGTGCCCAGTGTCCCGGCTATGGCCGGTCCAGGGGTCGCTTGGCCAGCAGCATCCCTCCCCACCGGGGGAGGAGGAGGGTCTGCACCAGGTGGCTACCCGCTACGCCCGTCTGGATGGGTGAGTGAGACAGGCCACTGGTCCCTGTCATGTCCTTCCCACCCCCCGCACACCCGGCCTGCCTGGCCGTCCACCTGCCCGCTCCGCTGCCGCTCGCCTGCCATTCATGCACGGACCGCTCTGTCGCTTGCCATGCGGCCTCTATTTTCCGGAACCGCGACCGCCGCCATTTTGCCGCGGACGCGGCCATTTTGGAGGTGTTTGGCCTCTAGTGGTTGTCGGTGGCCATTTTTGGTTGGTCTCCCTGTATGGGAGATTTCCATGTGCTTTTGGCGCCATTCCTTCCGGGATCGCAGTGGCAGCAAGGCTAGCAGCATCAACAGCTCGGGCAGCGGCACATCTGGGGCATTGGCAATCAGTGGCAGCCTCTCTGGGCACACAGTGGCACAGAGTTACGCAAGTATTGCTGGCTCTTCTCCCTGGGGTGCAGGGGCGGGGGTGCTGGGTCCTAATGGGCAGATCCCGAGGCCTTTCAGGGAGTGGCACTGAAGGAGTGATGGCTGGTAGGCCTCACAAGTGTCCTGGTGGTGGCGCAATGGCGGCTGAGCCCACAGTTTCTTCTCCGGAGGGGTCCGCAGAAGCACAGGCCGAGCTGGGACCTCTGGTTCCCCTAGGTCAGTTAACCTCCATTCTGGCGGAGTTTTTCGCCCGGGGGGAATCAGACCGGTATAGGGGGACCCCTAAAAAGTGTCCCCTCCCCCGCAATCCTCTGAGGAGGACTCAGAACTGGAAGGGGGCTCTGGGGTCACGGGGACCCCCATGGAGCATTCAGACGGATGGGGAGGAGAACCAGGGGCCCTCGGTGGCACCTGAAAAGGCGCTAATGGGCGCCCTGGTCGCGGCTGCTCGCAGTTCTCTGCACCTGGATCAGGCTGGAGCGGCACAGGCGTCTGCCTATACGTTTGGGTCCAAGAAGCCCTCTCGTGCTCCTAAGGTTTTCCCTACCTCCAGTATTTTGACCAGTATGTGTATAAGGAATGGAAGCGTCCGCTGACTTCCTTTACCCTGCCAAAACGCTTTTCTGTGCGCTATCCCTTTGAGGACAGCCTGTTACAGAAATGGGTCTCCCCCGCGGTGGACCCGCCCGTGGCCCGCCTAAACAAGGTGACCACTATTTCCCTGGAGGGGTCTCCCTCTGTTAGGGATCCGTCCGATAGGCGGACAGAAGCAGTGTCTAGGGCACTCCTTTTGATGGCGGGGGCAGCCATGTGACCGGCCTTGGCGTCTGTCATGGTAGCTCAGTCGCTCATGGAGTGTGCGCTTGAGTGGAGTGAGGCACGGGGCGACGTAGATTCGCCTGAGTCTGTGCAGCGAGCAGAACGCCTGGTGCAACGTCTCCGTTTTCTTTGTGACGCAGCCCTGGACTATATACCGATGTTGTCAAAAATGTCGGTTTTTGCAATTATTATCAGGCGACTGCTGTGGCTGTGACGCTGGTCGGGTGACCACGCGTCCAAAAAAGGCCTCACGGATTTTCCCTTTCAAGGTGGCCGGCTATTTGGGCCCCAATTGGATGAAATCATTAAGGATTTCACTGGGGGGAAGAGTATGTTTCTTCCTGAACCCAAGCGTCGTGACCAACGCCGCAAACAGGGACCTCAGCCCTCTGGGCAGAAATGTTTTTTTCGTGCGCCCGGTCAGGCGGGCAGAAACGCCCGGGCCGGCAAGTCTGCCTTGGGCTCTGGTAAGCGTCCCTGGCTACGCATGACCGAAAAGATGGAGGATAAGTCCTCCTCCGCAGGATGGGTTGCCCCCGCTCGATTCTCGGGTGGGGGGCCGACTTCTGGGGTTCGAGCGAGGGGTGCAGGAGGTGGTCTCCTCCGGGTACAAGATAGAGTTCAGCACCCGGCCCCCGGACAGGTTCTTCCCATCCAATTTAAGGCTCCCTCCGGAGCGTCGGCTAGCTCTGCTAGAGGCTGTGCGGTCGATGTCCGAACAGGGGGTGATTGTGCCAGTCCCTCCGACGGAGAGTTTCTGCGGCTTCTATTCAAACCTCTTTGTGGTACCAAAGAAGGGCGGGGGGGGCCAGGCCAGTTCTGGACTTGAAGGCGCTCAATCACTTTGTGAAGAAGCGCAAAATTCAGGATGGAATCAGTCCGTACGGTCGTGGCCGCCCTGCACCAAGGGATTGACTGGCGTCCCTGGACATCAAGGACGCATATCTACACGTCCCCATCTATGTCAGGCACCAGCGCTTCCTGCGCTTTGCTGTAGGGGAACTTCATTACCAGTTTGTGGTGCTCCCCTTCAGCCTGGCCTCGGCTCCGCGGGTGTTCACCAAGTTACTGGCCCCGGTGCTCGCCCTGTTGCGACAGAGGGGCATTGCCGTGGTAGCCTACCTGGATGATCGCCTGCGCGCGGAGTCCGCGTAGGCTCTGGAGGACAATGTTACTGTCACCCTGACCCCACTGAGGGACTTTGGTTGGCTGATCAGCCTGCAGAAGTCGACATTGACCCCGTCCTGTCGCCTCGAATATCTGAGTCTGACATTGGACACGGTGTAGGCGAAGGTATTTCTACCTCCGGACAAGTTGCTGGCACTGCAAAGAGCAGTGCGGTCCCTCCTGTCACAATGGTGGTCCTCCTTACGTTTTTGCATGCGGGTGTTTGGACACACGGTCTTGTCCTTCGAGGCGAGACCGTACGCCCAGAGTCACACCCGGCTCCTGCAGCGAGCGATATTACTGCAGTGGGACAGGTCCCCATCGTCTCTGGACCGTCTGATCCGGCTGGATCATCTGACCAGGGGATCGTGGCTTGGAGGCTTCAGGCCCCGGCATTGACCCTGGGGAAGTCGTTTCTCCCCCTAAATTGGTCGATAGTCACAACTGGGGAGGAGTCCTGGGGAACCTGTCGGCTCAGGGCCGTTGGTCGACGCAGGAGTCTCGACTTCCGATCAATGTGTTGGAGCTGAGGGCGATCAAGCTTTGTCTCCTCCGCTGGTTGGCGAGGCTGTGCAGCCTCCAGGTTCGGGTTCAGTCGGACAAGAAGCTCGGCAGCAGCGGCAGAGGCAGCCCACATCCTAAGGTGGGCGGAGCTTCACATGCCGGCTATCTTCGCCATCTGCATTCCGGGCCTAGAAAATTGGAAGGCAGACTTCCTAAGTCGCCAAAAGCTGGACCAGGGAGAGTGGTCCCTGCATCCAGAGGCCTTTCGCCAGATTTGCGAAAGGTGGGGCATGCCAGATGTGGATCTCCTGGCGTCCAGGCGGTCGGGAAGTGGTTAAAGAAAGCTGAGTAAAAAGTTGCTTGAGCTACATTAGTGGCATATATATTTGCGATAGTAAGTTCACGCCCCATTAGCATACCTTTACAGTAATTATGAGAAATCTGCTTTCTGGGTCGCGGTGGACTTGCTGAACCTCAAAGGGGAATGAATTATGTAAAGAACGCAGCCACCCCTCAGCATCTAGAAGAGAATAGGGTATAATATGCTTGTTTATTTGATTTATGAAAATAAAGAGTGTGATTATTGGAGGCAAAGTGAATCTTCTGAAGTAGTATAATTTGTGCATGTTACCACCATTGATCAATCTGTATTGTTATTCGCTTGTCTGAGTTATATAGTGGGTGATGTAGAATAGTCATGGAAGATTCCCCCTCAAGGATAGCACATCCTTTTGAATAGCATATACCCCAAGTATCACCGTGAAAGTCAACATAACTGATACATCTAAGATACCTCTGTAAACAAGTAAATATAAACCATGAACAAACAAAACCATTTGTAACATAGGTGGGATAATCCAGTTTTTGGGTTGTATGCTGGAATAAAATGGGGTCAGGTTGCATAAAGCCTGAAATGCAAAACCAAACAATGTAAGGGGAATAAATTCCCCTAAATCCAGAAGGCATATTCTCAACTCTTGGAGAAATGGGGATATATGAGTAAAGTGGGGTAGCATGGTTTTGACATCCACTGATTCAGCCTGCTATATGAATGTACAGTATTAATATAAATGCATGTCTGGTATTTTAAACAAATACATTGGGGGGACCTTTAAATAGATCCCGTAGTTGAGAAGAAGAACTAATTTACCATTGGTTGTTCCAAGTGGTCTAAAGTGTGTTTCAGACTTTAGCAAGTGCTATATAGAGTTCTGGTTCAATGGCTAGAAAGGTAAGATCCATTGGGGAAGTAAGGTGGGGGGTCCAGGATTCCAGAGAAGTTAAAAAAAAAAAAAAATATTTAGTTTGTAATGTATTGTTCAAGTTGAGTTTGTAAAATTCCCTTGAGATAGGTGGGGGACCACTGACCACTGATTATTCTTGGAAATCAGTTACCTCGTAGAGAATTTCTTTGTGTGAGGCACCAGAGGTGAGCCATAAATTATCGCAGGGGGGTGAGTGTCTTCCCTCCATTCCAGCCCTCAGGTGTAGTGCATTATTGAAGTCTAGCAGCATTTAAGTAGGGGTATACCTGATTGCTCCAAAAGATCTTCATGAAAGATGAGGTAAGTCTGGGAGTTCATTCTTTAGTCGGATGCGTGGAACGAAAAAGAGGGTTATTCGTTTAACAAATTAGACCAGACTAAAAGTCAAAGTTCCAGGAAGCTCCACTATATGGTGCTTTGCATACGAAAGAATAGAAAAAAAAAATATATAACAGTATATCCAGTATGTAGAGGAGCAGAGGTAGTCAACGAGCAAGGCCACTAGGTGGTGCTATGTGTCCATGAAAGAGGAGCCAAACAACTTACTCTGTAGAAATCCTTTTAGGGTTACAGCAAAACCCTAGCCAGGTTATAAAAAGCAAGGAGGCTATTTAGATAAGGTTTTGGTCTATCTCATGTCTGGTACATCTCCTTTCTCGCCTTGGTGAAGGTCTACGCCAGATGGGGGATGGCCATGGTGTAGAAGGGAGACGAGGAAGTGCCTCAGCTTCCATGAGGCCTAGTTTCACCAATAGTTCTTGCCCTCCTTGTAGTGCAGTAGCAACATCTGTAGTGCCATTATGAGGGATGCTGAGTTTGAAGGGGAAACCCCACCTGTATCTGATGCGTGCCGCAGCTTAACACTGTGGTAACTTCCTTCATTTTGCGTCTCCTATACAGTGTGGCAGGAGAAATATCTGGATAGATTTGTATAGGAACACCATCCAATGTGATAGCTGGAGAAGTGCGGGCTGCTCTCAGGATCTCCTCCTTTATTAGGAAGTCCTTTAGACAGAGCACAATGTCCCTGGGGGGCTTATCAGGGGGATTTTTAGGTTGCAGGGCTCTGTGAATGCAGTCACAAGGGAATACCTCAGCCTCATGGTCAGGCAGGAGGGACTGAAACACATTAAGCATCACAGGAATTAAATCAGCCACTATCTCTGGGACCCCACGGATCCTGAGGTTATTCCTTCGTTTGCGCTTGTCCAGGTCCTCTATTTGGACTTGTAAAAGAGAGACCGTAGCTGTGAGTGTCTCATGCTCACCGACAAGATCATTATGGACTAAGCTAAGTTTGTCATGTTTTGTTTCAATATGATCGGTGCAAGTGCACAGTGCCGCTATCTCTTGTGTCAGGATATTAGTACTTGTATGGAGCTCTGACTGAAATTTAGCTGCTATTTTAATATAGATAGATTCTAAGCTTTTATCTAAGTCCTGATTAGTGAGGGGGGCAATGTACTCACTGTCTTGTTCCAGCATGGAGCAGTCCTGTGAGAGCTGTGATGGCACCGGAGGCCTGTCCTCTCCTCTCCTCTATCTTTAGCCATGATGTACTACTGCTGTCCCCTTAACAAGTAGTGAGTGAGGGACTTCTGCAAGGTTTTCTTTCCTTTTTTGTTCTTGGCAGACATGTACTGCTCATTCCTGGAGGTGCTGGGGATGTTTGTGAGAAATATTGCCACGTTCTGGATCCAGGAAACCAGCCGAATAGGAGATGAGTGGTGCTATGCAAACTTACATCCGATCCCACGGAAGCATGCGCCCCCCCTTAATCATCATTTTTAAAGAGCAACTGTCATATCTGTCCCGCAGCGGCTCCTCCTCTGACCCGCTGTTGACTATTCACTTTAATGGGACGGCTGGTGATGAGGCAGTGACACAACAAGGTGAGGGACGTGGCGGCAGCAGGTGAGTGGATGCCCGCTAACGGCACTGCCATGATGGATCTGAAATGACAGGTGCTCTCTAAATGTAAGGACTTATTCTTGCTGGTAGTTAGAATCTATAATATTTCCAAACAAAATGAAGAATTCCTATTTAGAAAAATAAGCTGTCGGGTTAGTAAAACAGCAATATGAGAACTGATTCAATCATACAGTTTTTAGTGTACATAAATTTTCAAGACAATGGGATAAAGGACTATTCCTGAACTTTGTTTTATTACTGTGAAATTGTGTGAATGCATTAAATGCGGTGAATGTTATCTCAGCTTGCAGAGCTTGGATTCATTGAATGAGTTTACCAAAAATGTAAACATTGCAGAATATACAGCTGTAAAAAGCAGAAATAACATAAACCATCATTAAAAGTGGTGGAGTACCGTCCCCCTCCCAGGGAAAAGTCTAGAGAATATCACTGTCTAGGCAAACTGTCAGGGTTCATAGTGAGCCACAGGAGCTCGAAATGAGAAGAGTGTGCACTGACTTCCTTAACTGAAAAAGAAAACAGCATTGAGAGACAGCTACAGAAAGCCATATAGATACCATCCACAATGTATTAGCTGAGGAGTTTGATCTACAACTTACAGTCAGCATTCGGGAACCTGCTCCCCCCACTGACACAAGCTTTTTTGACCACTGACTGCAAAGCAGATGGTCAATGATTTCTGGTGAGTGGGGCCACAGAGGGGGTCTGGCACAGATTGCATGACACGTGTGGATTAAATATAACAGCACCAAAGAGCACTATTGTTGCACCTAATCACCTTTAAACAACTGGAGATCATGCATTTTTAGGAGCACCATCCAGACACCTGGACAGTTTTCAATGCTTTCATCATTGATTATTTGTGTGATCACCATAGCACATCGATATGTTTATGAGGACTTTATTTGTGTTAGCACAACATAAGCAGTTTTGCACATTTTTTAAGCACTTGGACATTCATCAAGCGCTTTGTTTGGAATTTGTATGTTTCTTTTGATTTGTGAGATATGTTTTTACACTGTACACGTTCATATGTTGTGTATGGGATTTATGGATATATTTGCGTAATTTCATTGGTTTGAAGTTTCTCACATATGATATATTTTTATTGGTGTTCAGAAGCGCTGCCCATTTTTTGCATCTATTCACTCCTGCCTACAACCCCATGCCGATGCCGCCGCTCAGAGGCCGATGCTGGGACGTCCCCACCCTCATGTTTTATCCCGAAAAGCAGGTCCGAAACATCTTGTCCCGCAATTTGCACTTCCTCACGGAAGACACCACAGTTGGTAGATATATTTCGAACCGCCCTGAGATGGTGTTCAGGAGAGCACCATCCCTCTGCGATAGGCTTAACCATAGCCATTATCTACCAGCTGCCCCAAATGAGGGAGCAGTGGGGGGAGTGGGCACATATCACTATGGGGAATGCGACTTCTGCCCCTGAATTTGGGAGGGGTCTAGTTTTCCTCTACCTCGGGGGGGGGGCATCCACAGACCTCGCATGTACACCACCTGCCAAACTGAGGGGGTGGTGTACATGGCGACGTGTCTGTGGTGTCTTTTATATAGGCAAGTCAAAGCACACGCTTGCCAGATGTATTCAGGACCATCTATATTATATAGATGCGGGGCTATTATATACACCCATTGCCAAGCATGTCAGTCTATGTCATAGTTATGACCCTATGACAGTGCCCTTTTTTGTCTTAGCCCACGTCCCCCCTAATCCACGAGGAGGCGACACAGATAAAAGTATCCTTCAAATTGAATCACACTGGATCTATAACCAGAGAGCTACTGAGCCCCCTGGTTTAAACACACGCCTGTCCTATAAGCCTTTTTGTAGTAATATCCCTAAACTTTAAAAGTTCTGATGGCTATCCTGATTGCTAATGTATGTTTATATGCATGGTGGGATGAGGTAACCATCTCTCCACACCAATTAGCACCCATCCTCAAATTGTATATTGACATGATGGCTGAATGCAACGAATATGCACCACTTAAATATTTAATTGAATATGTAATATATTTTGTGTATATGCTGAGGATTTGTATAAGTGTGTTTTATTTTACATTTCTGTATTATGTGCTGCCCGCCTCTCTCCTTTCCCGGTTGTTGCCTCCTCCGCTGTCAGTACTCTCGCTGTTGGGTGGCTACTCAGGAGCCCTATACACTGTGGGGATGATGTCCGCTTCTCTCCCCACCCCCCGTGCTGTCTTCTTTAGCAAGGGAGGACCTGGTGTCTATGGAGGCGCCGCCCATCTTTGGGCAGCTCTGACCGTGGCCTCCATGTCTGGTGTGGGCACCTGCGCCGGAAATAACGTCAGGAGGTTGCGCCGGCCTCGCCACTTCCGGCGGGACGGGATAAAACATGAGGGTGGGGACGTCCCAGCGTCGGCCTCTGAGCGGCGGCATCGGCGTGGGGTTGTAGGCAGGACGGTTCCCTTTGTTAGGTGGGTAAGTTATTTGCCTTGGTCCACCTTTGTACCACTGTGTCTTCGTTTCTGGTTGGATTGGTTCACCCTGCGCCTTATTCAGGACGCCTTTATGGACCATGACCACTGTATGATGACACTGGGCATAGTGGATACCCATATAGGCCATTCCATATGTTGTTTCCTGTGCTATTCCTGGTCTACCCTGTGAGGATTATATGTCACAAGGGACTGACTTTTGAAAGTGATATACATGCTGTAATGGAATGCACGTTGCAATACAACATACTAGGTCAGACTATTCCAGCATTATTGAATATTATATTTTATACAAATGATATATATCTGTCCTTGGGTAGCCGGTCCACCCTCCCCCCACGTTGGACAGGGTCTTGCAGCTGTGACGCCCTGGTCACGTGTCCATCTGGGGATGGCGTCTTTCCATCCACCCTCCTCTTGGCTGTTCCATCCAGTATCCACCCAGGTAAAGTTATACCTTTGTGGTGAGCATGTTGATCTGTTTCTTACCTGGTATTACGAAATGTATACATGTATAATGTGACTAATATTGACTGTCATCTATACTAGAGTACCAAGTAATTGGGATCACCCTGGATGAAGCAGGAAAGCTGCAAAACATTGGTGCTGAATGTTAGAAACCTAGAAACATAGAAAAGTGACGGCAGAAAAAGACTGAGTAGTCCATCAAGTCTGCCCCTTTTTTATTTATTTATTTATTTATTTTTTCCCCGTCTGAACTACCTGATGAGTCAGAAAAAGACGGCAGTGAAAAGATACAAAGAT
>BLSH010314323.1:73910-88252 GCA_018402905.1 Glandirana rugosa | reverse complement strand
TATCTTTTTGTAAGTGTGGTCTCCAGAACTGGACACAGTATTCTAAGTGAGGTCTCACTAAAGATCTATATAGAGGAACCAGAACCTCCTTCCTCCTGATGGTGATCCCTCTACTGATACATCCCAGAATTCTATTTGCTTTTCCCACTGCCTGGTCACCCTGTTTGCTCATTTTGCAATCATCTGAAATAAGCACCCCCAAATCTTTTTTTCTTCTGTAGCGCTGGCTAACACTGTACCCCCAATGCTGTACTCACTAAGGGGATTCTTTTTCCCTAGATGCATTATTTTACATTTAGAAATATTGAACTGCAGTCTCCACTGCTTTGACCAATCTTCCAGCAATGCCAAATCATGTTCCATGTTACAGACACCTCCAGGGATATCAACCCTATTACACACCTTTGTATCATCAGCAAAGAGACATACATTGCCCAACAAACCTTTAGTTATATCACTTGCTTATAGGTTAAATAGAACAGGACCCAGTACAGAGCCTTGTGGTACCCCACTAGTGACTGGTCTCTGTTCTGAGTGAACCCCATTTACAACCACACTCTGGGATCTATCCTTTAGCCAACTGCATATCCACTGAACCACCCAAGGATTAAGTGCCAGCTTGTACAACTTTTGTATTAGATCATTATGTGGAACTGTGTCAAATGCCTTGCTGAAATCAAGATACGCTATGTCCACAGCACCACCCTGGTCCAAAACACTGGTAATATAGTCAAAGAATTCAATCAGATTTGTCTGGCACGATCTGCCCTCAGTAAAGCCATGCTGCTTTGGGTCCAGCAAGCTGTGTATTTTTAGGTGATCACTGATCCTTCTTTTCAGAAGTGATTCCATTACCTTGACTATAATTAATGTTAAACTCACTGGCCTGTAATTGCCAGCTTCTGCCTTGCTGCCCTTCTTGTGGATAGGTACAATATTAGCTATCCGCCAGTCATGGAGAACTTCTCCTGTTAAAAGAGATTTATTTAAAAGATTTGTTAATGGTCCAACAACTATATCGCGAAGTTCTCTTAGAACTCTGGGATGAATACCATCAGGGCCCATTGCTTTATTAAGCTTTAACCGAGCCAGTTCCTCAGCTACCTCTGTCTCCAGAAATCCTAGAAATGAACCATCATTACTAGAACCAATATGATTCCCTAACTTGTTATCATTAGTGCAGTCTGTTTCTGAGAAGACTGAACAGAAGTAATTGTTTAAATGGTTTGCTACATCCTGGTCTCCCTCAACATATGTGTTGTGCCCAGTTTTCATTTTAGTGATCCCATTGTATTTTTTTATTCTATCACTAATGTACCTAAAAAAGGTTTTATCTCCTTCCTTAATAGACTTAGCAAATTCCTCCTCTTTCTGTGCTTTTGCAGCACCGATAATGTGTTTGGCCTCCTTTTGTCTATTTTTATACTCCTCTCTGTCAGCTGCACCTCCTGTTTCCTTGAATCTTCTATATGCTGTTTTTTCCCTTTACTATCCTACTTACCTCTTTGGTGAACCATATTGTTTTTTTCTTCCGTTTAATTTTACTAACTTGCCTGACATATAATCTAGTTGCCTCCACAATGGTAGACTTTAATAGTGCCCACTGATTACTTACTCCTGTCATTTTACTCCAACCTTTCAGTTCATTTTTTAGAAATTTCCCCATTTCAGCAAAATTTGTCCTTTTAAAATCTAAAACTTTTGTTTTAGTATATGATTTTTCAGTTCTTGTTTTAATATCAAACCAAAGACATTGGTGATCACTAGAACCCAAATTCCCTCCCACCTCAACATCAGAGAGTTTATCCCCATTTGTCAGTACTAGGTCAAGAATATGATCACCTCGGGTTGGGCTTTTTACTAACTGTTTTATTGAAACCCCATTCAGTGCTTCCATTGCATTCCTGCTCCTGCTTGTAATAGCAGTTTGAGAATTCCAGTTAATGTCAGGCATGTTGAAGTCACCCATAATCAAAACCTGTCACTACATTGCCATTTGAGTTATCTCATCAATCAACAAGTTATCATAATCTTCACTCTGTCCTGGGGGTCTGTATACTATTCCAATTCTAAGGGAAGATCCCTCCCTGGTTGGAAGGCAGACCCAGAGTGTTTCAAGTATTTCATTTGTCTTTTGAATTAATGTTAGTTTTATGTCATTTTTTTACATATATGACAACTCCACCTCCCCTCTTCCCTACTCTGTCATTCCTGTATAGTGTGTACCCTGGTATAGTTATTTCCCAGTCATTTGAATCCTTGTCTCTGTAATTGCAACAAGGTCCAAGTTGTCCCTAGACATAAGAGCTGTCAGTTCACAAAGCTTGTTGCCTAAACTACGGGCATTAGTGCACATGACATGATAAACACAACTTTCAACTGCTTTCTTTTTATTAACAGAAACTTCAACTGAAGTGACCACCTCATCAGCCCAGTCATTACCAACACAAATCCTCACATTTGTTTCAACCTGCTGGGGACAGAAACTCCTCAACAATTACATCTCTGCCCCCATTTCTCAGTTTAAATGCATGTCCAAAAAGTTCCTAAATTCCATACCAAGAAGCTTAGTGCCCTTGTGTGAGGGATGCAGGCAATCTCTCTTGTAAAGTTCAATGTACGACCACCGGGTAGCATCATGACTAACATAACCAAAACCTTCAGCTTTGCACCAATTATTTAACCAAACATTGAACTCTGCTATACGAAGTACTTTCTCGTGTTGTCCATTATGCACAGGTAAGACCTCTGAAAATGTAACAGTACACCCTAACTGTTGAAGATCCTGGCCCAAATTCTGAAAATCCTTCTGCACAGAATGCACATCATTCTGGGACAAATCATTTGTGCCAAGGTGCACAACAACATCAACATTGCACTCTTTGCTAGCTTTTTTGGCAATTCTTACAATGCGCCTCTTATCTCTCCTAACAGTAGCACTAGGCAAACACCTAACTTCCTTTGACACTTCCACATGATTTCCTATAACAACACCTCTTACAATTGAATCACCAACAAGATGATGGCTTCTCCTTTTAGGAGCCTTATCCACAACTCTTGCCTGGTGAGCAGCCTCAGATAAAACAATTACTTTTGGAATTGCATTTTTTTCTCAAGCTCCTCCATGTGCAGAGAAGGGTTGCCAATCTCACAAGCAGCTATGTTTGCAGCCTTTGTATCTGCTTCTAGCTCAGAAAGAACACTATAGGGGTTACGCAGTGTCAAACCAAAAGCTACATGTTTATGGTCCACAGGCCTTACTCTTCCAGACCCAACAGTTGTCCACACTGCCCTTCTCCTGCGCAGCCTTTGAGGAAGAGGTGGATTATTGCAGGGCAGCTCAACACAACAAACTGGCTTAGATAACCTCCTGATCTCAGACTGCAGAGCACAAACCAAAGAATTTAGACAGGCAATGCCATCACGTAGACTAGAAACCTGCATACAAATGGGACAGCGTCCCAGCTTCCACAAAGCACCACGAAAAATAAATGCCAAACAAGTATTGCACTGAACTAAACCAAACATCTTTAAAGAGAGATTTACTTGAATTCAAACACAGGCACTAATCAAATAGAGTTGGCTGTCTCCAAACTCCTGCTGTTTTAAAACTACTGTTTGTTCAAAACTATTGCACTTTTGTCCTACTGTACTTCTATACTGCTGCAATTGGAAAGAGCAACTCTCAAGAGTAAACTCTACAAGAGTTGCTTCCCTTCTTAAATACAACACTAATTAAGCACCAATTTGGTCAACAGCCCACCTCTATTACATATGCTAATTGACCACACCCAGTATTCAACACCTCAACAGCACTTCGCAAACAATCACTAATAACAACACAGCCAAAATACCAATGTTAACAAGCAAACAATGTAAGAAAAGCAATTTGAAATCCTTTAAGGAAACTAGAAATAATTTAAACTTACTGTATCCAACTACTGTTTGTTCAAAACTATTGCACTTTTGTCCTACTGCACTTCTGTACTGCTGCAATTGGAAAGAGCATCTCTCTAGAGTAAACTCTACAAGAGTTGTTTCCCATACTGTACTCACGATGATATGTATAATGTGTATTCTGTATCGTGTCTAATGGTGGTTTATTATAGCAATATTTTATCTTATACAAAATAAAAGAGTGTGACATTTTAGAGCAAGTATTCTGATATTGCTCACTACCGGAGTACGTCCTATAAAATCCCCTTTTTGTGTGTCTTTAGGCTCACTGTAAAACCCTGACAGTTTGCCTAGACAGTGATATTCTGCAGAATATACAGCCTCATGCTACATAACGAAGTTCCCATTTCATGCTGAATAAACTAAATTATTAATGTATCTTAAATAGAAAACGATCTTTAGATAGATTTTTACTCCAAAAGCATTATATTAAAATAAATTTAACCACTTCCGGACCGCCGAACGTCGTTTGACGGCGGTACTTTGAAGCGGAATACCGTTGTTATAGTAGCAGATAGCTACCATAACCCCCGGTATCTTTTTTTTTTCAGCAGGCGATTCCCTGCAAGATAAAAGTGGTCTTAGCGGCGGATTCGCCACGAGATCACTTTTATCAGCGGCGGGAGAGGTGCCCCCCTCCCGCCGCTTTCCGGTCATCTCCGCCGCTTACCGGACCCGCCGGCAGCGGCGGAGAAGATCGGGTCCTTCCCCCTCCAGTGTCCGTGAGCCAAGTGAGCGGCTGAAGCCATTCACCCGCCTCCATAACATGGCTGGGCGGAAGCTACGTCACAAGTCGCTTCCGCCCAATGCTCTTAAAGGGGACATTTTTTTTTTTCCTGCCATTTTTTTTTATGCATTTTAGTGTAAATATGAGATCTGAGGTCTTTTTGACCCCGGATCTCATATTTTGGAGGTCCTGGCATGTTTTTTTCTATTACAAGGAATGTTTACATTTCTTGTAATAGGCAAAAAAGTGATCAAATTTTTTTTTTAAAAAAAAGAAAGTTGTAAAAATAAAAATTGAAAAGTAAAATAAATAATTAAAAAAAAATAAAATTTAAAGCGCACCGTCCTTGCGAGCTCGCGCGCAGAAGCGAACGCATACGTAAGTCCCGCCCACATATGAAAACGGTGTGCAAACCACACATGTGAGGTATCGCCGCGATCGTTAGAGCGAGAGCAATAATTCTAGCTCTAGACCTCCTCTGTAACACAAAAATGCTAACCTGTAGAATTTTTTTAAACGTCGCCAATGGAGATTTGTATGTTGCAAAGTTTGTCGCCATTCCGCGAGGGGACGCAATTTTGAAGCATAACATGTTGGGTATCATTTTACTCGGCGTAACATTATCTTTCACAATATGGAAAAAATTGACTTAACTTTACTGTTGTCTTATTTTTTTAACTAAAAAAACTGAATTTTTTCAAAAAAAATCGCGCTTGTAAGACCGCTGCGCAAATACGGTGTGACATAAAGTTTTGCAATGGCCGCCATTTTATTCTCTAGGGTCTTAGAAAAAAAATATATAATGTTTGGGGGTTCTAAGTAATTTTATAGCAAAAAAAACTGTTTTTAACTGATAACCACCGAACTCCAAAAAGAGGCTCGGTCTTAAAGTGGTTAATAAAAATCAAAAAAATCGATTCAAATTAAAAAAAAATCAGATTTTTTTTTTTGTTTTTAAATCATTGCTTTTTTTTCAACCTGCTTGAGTCTGATAGGAGTGCGAAGGACTCATTGGCCTTAGTATATATCGTATGGCCGGACCTACGGATGGTCTTGTGGTTTGGGAGTCTTTTACAAACTCTGAATGCTGTGAGTGAAAAATGAAAACCTCCAATTTTTAGAGAATTTTTTTCATACGTTTGATTTTCACCATTTTCAAAAAGGCGCAATTTAAAATTGACAAATATTTGGTATTTATTAACTCAATACAGGTTAAGCTTTTATTATTTAGTAGAAATTTAGCAGGCATTTTGTAAAATTTGCTGTGTTGGTATCTGCTAATAATGGTTTTAATGTATTTTTTGCGAAAATAACGTTTTGATAAACATTTGCGCAAATATTGCGGGGCCTTAAAAATCTGGTCATGTGTTTTCAGAAAATATATGGTTTTGGGCGGTGGGGTCTTTTACAAGCTGTGAAAGCTGTAATTGAAAACCTCCATATTTTTAGAGAAATCTGGATATTTACATTATTGCATATGTACGATTTTCACCATTTTGCAAAAAGATGCAATTTAAAATTTACACATACTGTATTTGCTATTTACTCGATACAGGTTAAGCTTTTATAATGAGCAGGAATTTAGTAAAATGTGCTGTGTTTTTATCTAACAATGATTTTAGTGTATTTTTAGCAAAAATGTTGTTTTGATAAATAATTAATGAGAGGGGGAGAGATGTGGCTTTTACCAAAGTACAACAGAAACAATTCCAGATGAATCAAATAAGAGTGGACAATATAACATGTATCCACACACCAAACAATGAGCTTGGGTGTGTGGTTCTGCTGCTGACTTACTAGTAGTAATAAAATCCTGCAGTATCTGATTTAAACCACAAGGTGTCGCTATTGCACAAAGATGATACATGATAGACATGGACTCTTATATATGCATAGAATATATTATGCAACAACCACTATAGAAGTTCTGGTATGTAAAAAAAGAACTGATAATATCTGCAAATAAAAAGAAATGGCATAAAATTCATCAAAAATATGTGCAAATATGCAATGTTTGTGCTAATTCATGCAAACAAATAATGTGCAAATTCAGTGAATGTGAATATCCTTCCTAGGAAGTAAACAAGAAAAATTAAAATCATTTTATGACTAATGTTAAAAAAACTGTAGAGCAAAATCCACAAATGTGCAAATAAGCAATAATCATAGGTCCATTTAAAAAAGAAAAATATCACTCTATAAAGTGCAAAATGTTGTTTTTAACTGTGCAAATAACATATAATAGGTATTCTTTAGGTAATTCCAAAATGTTCCACCAAAGTGCAGTGTTCAGGAAGAGAATACAGTTCCACTGGTGTATCCACAGGCAAAGGAGTATATATAAAGTATTTAGATTGTGTCTCATGTATACAGTAAGGAATGCATATCATCCACCTTATGAACAGAGGGAGAGACAGAGTGACACAGCCCACTCGCTGCCACCTAACAGAAATCCACCCGTGGTGTGCCCTAGCCTCTCACCTCAGGTAAAGACCCTGAAGGGTCTTAACACACCTTGAATAACTGTAGTAGCCCGCTTTAGTTCTATTATAGCCAAGGTTTAGGCAGGGACAGTAGTTGCAGGACCTAATTCCACTTGCACCTCCAGTATAAATCAATCTAGTTCCCACTCTCTCTTCTCCACTCCAGGGATCATATGCAAGAGTAAAGGGGGGACTCCATAGTGTAGTAATTCATGGCAAACATTTATTAAAAAGTAGTAACTTACATTAAAAAAGGCAGAAATCAGCTTCCAGATAAACAAAGAACTTCAAGTCTCTGCCATGACTAGAAGTGACATCACGTGGCTCCTCTCGATGCGTTGCATCAATGATCATGTGACTTTATCAAGGGTTACCCTTGATAAAGTCACGTGATCAGTGATGCAACGCCTCGGGAGGAGCCAAGTGACGTCACTTCCAGTCTTGCTACACCCTGCACTCATCCGCAGTAAGCAGTAAACCGTGAGAAGGCAGCAAGTGGACATCTTTTTACACCCACCGGAGTTTTTCATTTCACACTTATTTTTTTTACAGTAAACTGAGCTTATATAGTGACATACAGTATTTTCAAATCCATCAGACTATTTTGATGTTGAATTATAAAAGCAGCGGTGTGCTGTCAGATAAGCAAACCTGTGCGATCAGCAGGCTTGCCACGGCTTTTACAATTCAACATCAAAAGAGTATAATGGATTTTTAACCACTTGCCGACCATGTAATGTATATACACGGCCGCAAGTGGCATCCATTATTCTGGGAAGGTGTACTATAACGTCCTCCCAGAATCGTGCTCCCGCGTGCCCCCTGGGGCGCGCACCTGGGAGCATCCGTGACCGCCGGGTCCATGAGACCCGACGCATCACGGATCACGGTAAATGCCCGCTTGCAGTGGCCATTTACCACGTGATCGCTCCGTCAAATGACGGAGCATCACATGTAAACAAGTGGAAGTGCCGGCTTGTCTCTCCCCTCTCCGCACCGATCGGTGCAGTGTGACAGGAGAGGGGGGAGAGAGGAGATGCAGCGGTGCTGTGGGCAGGATCTGAAGTGCCCACAGCACCGCTATGTGCCAGGCAGGGACCCCCATCCACCCATCCAGCTTCACCCGCATATGCAGCCTCATCCATGCCCACCCATCCGTGCCCATCCATCCGTCACCCATGCATCCATGCTCACCCATCCGTCATCCATGCATCCGTGGTCACCCATGCTCACCCATCCGTCACCTACAGCCGTGCTCACCCATCCATGCTCACCTATCTGTCACCCATGCATCTGTGCTCACCCATCTATCACCCATGCATCCGTGCTCACCCATCCGTCACCCATGCATCTGTGCTCACCCATGCGTCCGTGCTCACTCATCCATCACCCATGCATCCATGCTCACCCATCCGTCACCCATGCATCCGTGCTCACCCATCCATGCTCACACATCTGTCACCCATGCATCTGTGCTCACCCATGCGTCCGTGCTCACCCATGCGTCCGTGCTCACCCATCCGTCACCCATGCATCCATGGCCACCCATCCGTACTCACCCATCCGTCACCCATGCATCTATACTCACTCATCCGTCACCCATGCTCACCCTTCCGTGCTCACTCATCTGTCACCCATGCATCCGTGCTCACTCATCTGTCACCCATGCATCCGTGCTCACCCATCCGTGCTCACTCACCCATCACCCATGCATCCATGCTCACCCATCCAGCCATGCTCACCCATGCATCCGTGCTCACCAATCCAATCGTGCTCACCCATGCAGCCTCATCCGTGCTCACCCATCCAGCCTCATCCATGTTCACCCATGCATCCGTGTTCACCCATGCATCCGTGTTCACCCATGCATCCGTGCTCCACCATCCATCTGGGCTCACCCTTGCATCCGTGCTCACCTTTCCATCCGTGCTCATCCATGCATTTGTACTCACCCATGCATTCGTGCTCAGCCATGCATCCGTGGTCTGCCATCCATCTTGCTCACGCATGCATGCTCACCCATGCATCCGTGCTCCGCCATCCATCTATGCTCACCCATGCATCCGTGCTCACCAATCCAGTCATGCTCACCCATGCAGCTTCATCCATGCTCACCAATCCAGCCGTGCTCACCCATCCAGCCTTATCCGTGTTCACCCATGCATCTATGCTCTGCCATCCATCCGTGCTCACCCATCCATCCGTGCTCACCCATCCATCCGCACTCACCCATCCATCCGCGCTCACTCATCCATCCATGCTCACCCATCCATCCGTGCTTAGCCATCCATCTGTACT
Source organism: Glandirana rugosa (assembly GCA_018402905.1). Lineage (NCBI taxonomy): Eukaryota > Metazoa > Chordata > Amphibia > Anura > Ranidae > Glandirana > Glandirana rugosa. The sequence goes on along the minus strand of BLSH010314323.1, from coordinate 78,787 downwards.
CACCCATGCATGCATGCTCACCAATGCATCCGTGCTCACCCATCCATCCGTGCTCATCCATCCATCCGTGCTCAGTCATCCCCATCTATGGCTTATTCACCCCCATTCGTGCTCATTTATGCCTCATTCATGCTCATCCATACCAAATTAGTTCTCATCCATGACACATACATGCCACTACAGCACCCATCAGTGCCACCACAGTGCCTCACAATAATGTAATAGGTAGTCAAATTAGATTTGAAATGTATGCCCCTAGAACGCCTGTAGGTGCACCCTGCATGTTAGGCCTCTGTATGTGGCCAGGCTGTGTAAAAGTGTCACACGTGGTATCACCATACTTGGGACAAGTAGCAGAATATATTTTAGGGTGTCATTTTTGCTATGTACATGCTGTGTGTTAGAAATATTGTATAAATAGACAACCTTGTGTAAAAAAAAAAAACACGTTTTCATTTTCTTAACACATTTTCCAAAAACTTGTGGAAAAAGTGAACCGTTCAAAAGACTCATTATGCCTCATAAAATATACGTTGGGGTGTTTACTTTCCAAAATGGGGTCATTTTTTGGGCGTTTCCATTGCCCTGGTGCTCCAGGACCTTCAAAAGTGCAAGAGGTAGTTAGGAAATTATATGTGTAATTTATGTCCTTAGAACGCTTGATGGTGCTCACTGCATGTTAGGCCTCTGTATGTGGTCAGGCTGTGTAAAAGTCTCACACCTGGTATCAACATTGTCTGGAGGAGTAGCAGAATGTGTCTTGGGGTGTAATTGGTGGTATGCATATGCTGGGTGTGAGAAATAATCTGTTAATATGACAATTTTGTGAAAAAAATCTTCATTTTGCAAAGAATTGTGTGAAAAAATTACAACTTCAAAAAACTCGCCATGCCTATTACTAAATACGTTGGACTGCTTTCCAAAAAGGGGTCATTTGGGGGGTATTTGTACTTTTCTGTCTTGTTAGGGCCTCAAGAAATGAGATAGGCCATCAGTGCATCAGGTGTGATCAATTTTCAGTGATTGGCACCATAGATTGTAGACTCTATAACTTTCACAAAGACCAAATAATATACACTAATTTGGGTTATTTTTACCAAAGATATATAGCAGTATAAATTTTGGCCAAAATTTATGAAGAAAAATTACTAATTTGCAAAATGTTATAACAGAAATAAAGAAAAATGCATTTTTTTACAAAATTTTCGGTATTTTCCCATTTATTGTTCAAAAAATAAACACCCCAATGGTGATTAAATACCACCAAAAGAAAGCTCTATTTGTGTGAAAAAAAGGACGAAAATTTCATATGCGAACAGTGTAGTATGACTGAGTAATTGTCATTCAAAATGTGAGAGCACTGAAAGCTGAAAATTGGTCTGGTTAGGAAGGGGGTTTAAGTGCCCAGTGGTCAAGTGGTTAAATAATGTATTTTATTATATAAGCTCAGTTTATTATAAATGGGAAATGCAAAACTACGTTGGGTGTAATAAGATGTCCACTTTCTACTGTATATGTAATGTGGGCATGTGAGAGGTGTAGCAAGTTGGCGGTGACGGAACGTCACTTCCTTTACAAGATATGATGGATCGCCTTACCTGAACGGAACACCGGCATCCGCCGGAAGACACAGCGGGGGGGACATCGTAAAATTGCGGGAACAAGGTAAATAACACTAGAGTGTAATCCCGAGTGTGGCACAGGGTTACCGCTTTTGGTACTGAAAATTAAACCACACTTGGGATTACCGCTAGGAAGGTTAATGTAGCTTGACTAGAAAGCTATATTTAGAAAGCATTTTCAGAAAGCATTTTATTAAACTACATTTGATAAAAATAAAAAAAATCGATTTAAATCAAACATCTGTTTCTTTTTAGTTTTTTTTTTAAATCATCGATTTTTATCCACCCTGATCTCTAGGGACAATCAGACACATGGGGATAGATATACCTGTCATCTATGTAAGGGAAGGGGAATAGACCCCAAAGGCAGATGCAGTGATTTTAAAGTGATTTGCTAAGTCTCATTTAAAAAAAATAAATAACAAATATGTTATACTTACCTGCTCTGTGCAGTGGATTTGCAGAGAGTGACCCAGATCCTCCTCTTCGCAGGTCCTTTTGAGAAATTGCCATGTTATAAAACATAAATACAGGGCACCTACGTTCTAAATCGAAAAGGAAGTATTTGGGTTTAGAGGAGGCTAAATGGACTTTCACAGTACCATATGCCTTGGAGTAGACTGTATATATAGAAAAATCATTTTATTGATACAAAATACAAGACATTCTTTATAAAAAAGGGGGGAAAACAAAGAGTTGTGACACAAAACACATTTAGATATAAATATGTTTCTCAGAATCACGGTTAAGGTGATACTCTTGGAAACATTCTATACCAACTTTGTCTTTACTCTACATGTTTCATGGCCTTTTATACTGCTTCCTCAGCAGTGTATGTAGGAAGGTATAGCATAAACAGCGTGTGTCACCAGACTACAAAGAAGGAAAAACAAATTAATCATAAAAGACAAGGTTGAGAACTATAAATATACAGTAAAAACATCATATAAACATGCATGGCTGTCATCCCAAAATTACCCTTACCTAAAGTGCGAGGGCGATTTATAATGTGACGGTGTCTCAAAACCATGGGACCCTCCCAGATAGGGCAAAATTATGTGAAAATCAAATCTGTGTAAAAGGTAATCACCTATTTAATACAGGATGTTATAGCAAAGAATAGCGTAAAAGGTTTATTTTAAAATCATTTGTTGGTCAAAAAATAGGGAAAAGTGGGAGCAAGGGTATAAAACATAAATGGCAAAAATACCTAGGTTGTATCAGGTGTTCTGTGAAGCTCCTAAAGTGGTTAAAACCAGAATCTGTTATGACTGCATTGCTGCAAAAAATATGGATAGCCTGAAAATATGCTTTTATATGTAGACCCAGATTGAGAATTCATTCTAACCAAAGAAAAGAGGAAGGGAAAAATACCTGTCAATGTCTGTCAGGGGCGTGTTATTTTAGATGGAAAAAGATGTGTGGCGTTGCCCGCACAATGGGGAATGGTTTAGATGTAAGTGCTCTCACTCCAGTTTCTAAAAGAAATATATATACAGGAAGGTATACATAGGACCAATAGGGGCACGAGGGAAAACAGGAATAAGTGTTCCTTAGGTGCTACATTCGATTGGGAGGAACATAAACTTCATTACCTGAATAGGAATGGATACAGAAGAGTAGAAAAACACTACCGGTCAATCTATGGTAATAGGTTGACAGGATCCAGGCATTGTAAGAGCCCTATGTGGAAGGTAAATACAGGTACCTGCAAAACAGGGTTCCATCAGAAATCATTCTCCAAAGCAAATGTATTCAAATGAGGGTAAAAACTATACATACAATTGAAGAGCCTTACCGCATATAAACTGACACCAGGGAAAGTTGCAGCGACAAAGGTATCTGTCCCTCTATTTAACTACAGGTGTCTGCATGAAATATATTGCATGACCACGCCCACACAAAAAACCTCACCTGTGGCCACATAACTGGAGCAATCTCTCTAATACCAAGCTACACGCCCATCTATTGGCAAGGGGTAGGGACAGATCCTGCTGGCAACCATGTTGGGTAAGGGCAAGGCATACTCTGTGGACAGAAAAGCCCCCACGGTGGTAGAAAGGTATATTGCATCTGAGAAAGCAGATGCTTAACCACTGGAGTGAGATCTCTAGTGGGGAAAAGGGCAAAATACGTCCGAGGATGTCGGATGAGGTGGCCGAAGGACCCGAACCTATAGAGGGAAAGGGGGGGAAACAGCCATGCATAATACACAAACATACTGATAATGTAAAATAAGCAATAACAAATAACAATTAGTCAGTATAATAGTAATTTGAGAATCGAAAAAACTTTCATTTATGGTTAAATCCTGGCATGAGAAAACCAGACAGTGGAAATAGGAGGAATCAGAGAGTTGAATAAGCAATCTGGATTTAAATACTCAAATGGTCTATAGGAATTGACCTCGTTCAAGCTTGGGGGAGTCAATGCGTTTACATGTTCTATCCAGAGGGTCTCACGCTGTAAAATACATTTGTCCCAGTCGCCCCCCCTGGGATCAGGAAAGATGATCTCCAGGACAAAGGAGATTATATTTGTGTCATGAAACTGCAAGGATACTGCGCTACCTATATAAGATAAACAGCTGCCAGCACGACAACAAACCAAGTTGTAAAAGAGCAGAGAAGTGAGAAAGTGTGGCGGTATAGGAGAACTTTAAATCTATGGTCACTGTTTCACAAGTAACAGCAAAAGCAATATCTTTCAATAAACATTAAATTAGTCCAAAATATGTTGAAAGGCTGAAAAATAGTAAATGATGAAATCATAAAATTAGTGGCCCTTATATTGTCCACATTTCTCTTCCGTTCACTGACAGACACAGCCTTCTTATGACACATGGGGTTATGCTCATCCTACTAGGAGTAGACTAGGCAAAAACAAACAAAAGCGTAGGTTGGCCCTAGTAAATGATAAAAAGTCGGAAAGTTGTATAAAACCTGATTAAATTACAAATAACTTTCTATAACGAAAACGACAATGAACACTTTGTCACTGGTATCTAAATTTCAAGAGGATATGGCGGTGTGAAAGAGTGAAGAGACGAGAAAATGTTGAACCAAACAACAGCACGACCGTCGACAAATAGAATATATCCATCGCGTCATAGGAACGTCAAAGTACTGTGTTTATATTAGAGGAAACAGGACCTCTAGTAGAAAGGACTAGGGTCCCCCCCGCTGACCCTGTTTACATAAAATGTCGCACTCTGGGAGACCTATCTTGTACATTTGCGTAACTGAGGGGGTTCGA
>BLSH010314323.1:25254-69906 GCA_018402905.1 Glandirana rugosa | reverse complement strand
TTTCCAGTCACGGCTCATTCCACCAGGGCAGTTAGTACTTCCTGGGCGTTTAGACACCAGGCTTCGGTGTCCCAGGTGTGCAAGGCTGCTACTTGGGCCTCAGTGCACACGTTTACTAAGTTTTACAAGGTTGATGTTGTAGCATCCTCGAATGCTGCTTTTGGCCGCAAGGTATTACAAGCGGCAGTTTAGGCGCGGTTAGCGCCGCCTGAGAGGGCGTCTTTCTGTTGGGTACATTTGTTATGGTTTGCCCACCCCTCTTGATTGGCACAGCTTTGGGACGTCCCCATGTGTCATAAGAAGGCTGTGTCTGTCAGTGAACGGAAGAGAAAAAGGGATTTTTTGTATAACTTACCGTAAAATCCTTTTCTCTGAGTTCACTGACAGACACAGCACCCACCCCTCTGCGTTGGTTTTGTACAGCTTGTTACGAACTGATGTGCTATGCAGAGCAGGGGGATTATATGCTGAGGTGAGGACGGCCCCCTGGGAGGGGCCAACCTACGCTTTTTTTTGTTTTTGCCTAGTCTACTCCTAGTAGGATGAGCATAACCCCATGTGTCATACGAAGGCTGTGTCTGTCAGTGAACTCAGAGAAAAGGATTTTACGGTAAGTTATACAAAAAATCCCTTTATTCCGCATGGGATGAAGGCAGGGGTGCCTTACACAGTTCGTGTAATGGAAGAGTGTACGGGGTAGGCCCAAGTATGATGTAGGTGCCCACTTCCAGAGTCCAATGATGTGATTCACAACGATGACTTTTGCTACAAAGTGACACGTGCTTAATTAGATGGTGCTCAAAGGTGACAATCCATAATGGTGAATGAATACACATACCAGAAGCTGGTAAGATACCAGCCTATATTGCAAAATCCGGGGGGGGGGTGAAGGTCAGTAGTCCAGGAAGATAGTTGAAAATTAAGGTGACGTGCTCAGATAAAGTGCTCAGGCCTGACCATCCCCACTATTACCAAATGCGCTTACCAGAAACTGGTGAAATAACCGCAGAAGTAGTTGCATCCAACGGAGTTTGGCCCGGTCTTGGGAAACTCCTAGTGGAAAGAAGGTGCTCCATAGCATAATTCAGCAATGTACATAAATGTATTAAAAGTGTGGATTAAAAACACGTACATTTATAAAAGTATAAATGAGCTCATCAAATACAAATCCGAATGCAGTGAACCGGGGGGACAGGACCCAACGCGTTTCGTTTCACACAAGCATCTTCTGGGGTGAGCTCATTTATACTTTTATAAATGTAAGTGTTTAATCCACACTTTTAATACATTTATGTACATTGCTGAATTACGCTATGGAGCACCTTCTTCTTTACATTCTATCTTAATATTCCTCCTGAGTGACAACCGCCATCTGCAAAGGGGACCCAATACCCCTGCCAGTGTGTGCTGAGACCGGCTGACCCTGAAGTTCCACTAGGAGTTTCCCAAGACCGGACCACACTCCGTTGGATGCTACTACTTCTGCGGTTATTTCACCAGTTTCTGGTAAGCGCATTTGGTAATAGTGGAGATTGTCACTCCTGAGCACGTCACCTTAATTTTCAACTATCTTCCTGGACTACTGGACTTCACCCCCCAGATTTTGCAACATACGCTGGTATCTTACCAGCTTCTGGTAAGTGTATTCACTCACCATTATGGATTGTCACGTTTGTGCGCCATCTATTTAAGCACGTGTCACTTTGAAGCAAAAGTTATCCTTGTGGATCACACCATTGGACTCTGGAAGTGGGCACCTACATCATACTTGGGCCTACCCCGTACACTCTTCCACTACATGAACTGTGTAAGGCACCCCTGCCTTCATCCCATGCGGAATACTTGGACAATATAAGGGCCACTAATTTTATGATTTACCATTTACTATTTTTCAGCCTGTTAACATATTTTGGACTAATTTAATGTTTAAAGATATTGCTTTTGTTGTTACTTGTGACACAGTGACCATAGATTTAAAGTTCTCCTATAGCGCCACACTTTCTCACTTCTCATATCTGTGTCATACCTGTGATGGAGGCCAATATGTCTGGTGACAGGAGTAACTATTTTTCCACCACCTGCCTTTTGGTTTTGCCGATGTAGAAAGCTCCACAGTGGCAGTTCATGATTTAGATAACCCCCTGAGTGCAACTATCAGAGAACATTTTGATCTATGCCATTAGCCGTTGGGGAGAAAAATACCTTCCCTCACCCAGGGGCACCATGGGCAATTGCCACAGCGAAAGGTGGCCCGTGGTGAAGAACTGGCATGATTGTGAGGTGTGTAGTGGCTTTTAGTAAGTTGATCTTTTAGGGTCGTAGATCGTCTGAAAATCAACTCGGGGTGGATCTCACATGTTTCGAAATAGTGTGATCCTCTTTTAGAAAATGCCAGTTTCTCCTGAGCAGGGAACACAGCTGGGACTTGTGGACTGAGTAGCGAGTGACTAGGCCTATGGTAGAATCACGTGGTTTAGAGTGTCCCTTGTAGAGAATAGATGCTCTGGTTTTGGCCTTCGCTCTGTTGAAGGCATGCCTCAACAGGGTATGTGAGTATCCTCTCAGCAGCAATCTCTGTTGCAAAAGATCGGCCTGTTTCTGAAAGTCTAAGTCAGATGTACAGTTTCTGCGTATTCTTAGATATTGGGCATAGGGCATACTTTTAACCAGTGAACTGGGGTGTGAACTGCTGGCATGGAGCAGGGTGTTCCCTGCGCTGGGTTTTCGATATAGATCTGACCTAATATAACTGTCTGGAGCAATTGATATATTTAGATCCAGGCATGAAACTTTGGAGTTGCTAATGGTATAAGTGAATTTCAAGTTGTAACGATTTTTGTTGAGTTGTTCCAAAAATTGCTGCAATTTTATCTGGGTGCCTGTCCAGACGATCAATAGGTCATCAATATATCAATACCAGCATAAAATTGATGAAAGCCAGGGAGCATAGATCTCAATGGACATGATCTCTCTTTCCCTCCTAGATACAAGTTAGTGTAGGATTGTGCACATACTGTGCCATTGCTACTCGTATCTGGAGATACAGTTGGTCCATGAAAGTAAAGTAGTTTCTCGTGAGAATGAAAGTCGAAAGGTTCAGAACAAAGCGGTTTAGAGGCCAAGATGTTCTGTCCTCTTTCATGAGGAAGGACCCATCACCCAGATGCCCCACTCATGGGGAATACTCAAATAGAGGGCCTCTATATCGATAGCCACGAGTAGGGCGCCCGGGGGATCGTGGGTCCCCTCCACATGTCTGAGTAGGTCTGGTGTATCCTTAATGTACATGAGGGAGGAGAAGAGTCCACAAAACGACTAGCGCTCTCAGTTAAGGATCCAATACAGGAAATAATGGACCTTCCGGGTGGACGTGTGGTACTCTTGTGGACCTTTGGCATAGTGTAGAAAATTGGGGTCCTCGGATAGGAGTTCATAAGATGTTCTAGGCTGGGTATCCTTGTTAATTAGGGCCCTAGAGTATGCCAGTGTACAAAGTTCCCTAAATTCCCTTTCATACAAAGAGACTTTGTCCAGATCAATAGGTCGGTACCAATGTTTATTTTTCAAAACATCATGGCACATCTGTTAATACTGTTTGTGGGACATCAGAACGATGTTACCACCCTTATCAGGTGGTTTTATGACTAATTCAGTCTGTGCTTTGAGTTGTCTTAGAGCAAGTTGCTGATCATAGCATAAATTGAAGCGAGAATCAGAAGGGTGCCATTGTTCGGTCTTTAAATCTAGAATGTTTTTTTGAAGGAATAACCATATACAGTCAGGTCCATAAATATTGGGACATCGACACAATTCTACTCTTTTTGGCTCTACACAACACCACAATGGGTTTGAAATGAAACAAACAAGATGTGCTTTAATTTGAGGGTATTTACATCCAAATCAGGTGGATTTGCAACCAAGTATTAAAAATTGAAAGTTTGATTTATGATTGTTTATCTCTCCCATTACGGTTGGTCCCTTAAAAAGTGGGAGGCACATATACAAACTGTTGTAATTCCTACACCGTTCACCTGATTTGAGTGTAAATACCCTCAAATTAAAGCTGAAAGTCTGCAGTTAAAGCACATCTTGTCCGTTTCATTTCAAATCCATTGTGGTGGTGTATAGAGCCAAAAAGATTAGAATTGTGTCGATGTCCCAATATTTATGGACCTGACTGTATTTGGACAGAGTGAGAGTTCAGGAAAGTGACGAGATTTAGGTTTAAAGATTTTATGATCAGGGGTGTTCCTCTCCCTCATCATACAGTATCATAAGGTCTGTCAGAGCACCAAAGTCCTTCATAGTGAAGTCTTTAACTTGTTTTGATATTTCCCTCTCCATTCTTTTTTCTTTACGTTCTGGATTGAACATGAATTTATATGTTAAATTTCATGCAAAATGATGTAGCTATTTGATAGTTTCTATTACGTCTATGTCTTGAGCTGGGCAAAAGCCCAAACCCAGATGAAGAACTGATTTTTGGGCTGGAGCAAGGGGGAAATTTGTAAGGTTAATTATGTTGAGCTCTGAGGCATTGGGGTTGTAGGTGTTTGTGCTGTTCTTACCACATATTTATAGAGATTGCTCTGGATCTTGGCTTCTGCCAGAGCCATAGCAGGATCTAAAAAATCTGTATCTGAGGGAGGCTTGGTGTTGGGTGGCAACTGCAACAGTTCCATTTGTAAGGAGGTTGCGCAGTACAGGGGTAAAGTTACTTTTAGTTATACCTTGATCTCCCATGCAAGGTGATGTATTAGGACGCGTTCTTTTGTCATTGTCCGTAGGTGAATGCCCACCACCATGATTACGTGAACGTTTGGGCATGCTTGCCCAAGAAGTTTTTGGGTTAGCCAACCGCGAGCGAGCCTGTGAAAAAACAGAGACATTACTGGAAGAATCAGATTCAGAAGTGTCCTCTAATTGAGAGTGTGTGTGTTGAAATTCCGTCTACCAAAATTTCTTGCGGTGTTTTTATCAGTCCATTTATAGGCATATCCTTCTGAGAAGGCTAATTTGTCCTGATTAAATTTCTTCTGCTTTTTTGTAACAATGTCTTTATTCGTGGTCTCCAACTGCTCTTTGATCTCCTTCCATTTGGGGGCAAAGGCAGTGAGATCCCATGACATGTTTAAATTGGTTGTTCAAAGTTTCAATCTCAGCATCTAACACCTGCATGTCTTTAGTATACTGACCAACCAGAAGAGTCATTAATTCTTTGCTACACATAGTGAAGGCCTCCTCCCAGATTTTCTTGAAATCTTCAGAGGGTTTTTTATGGTGGGAAAGGTACAAAGGCATAAACCTTGAGGGTTAATAACCTCCCTAACGTAGCGTTGGAAATATTCACTATGCCATTGCAAGTGCGATTTACTTTTAAGTAAGATCTTAATTTTACCAATATACATAGCTAGGTCATCATCACGTTTTTGTTTTTGGTACATCCTGTTTCAATCTGAGACATAAAGCCTGTCCAAGCAGCACCCTGAAGGTCCATTGTACAGTATCAAATCAGGAAAAAGCCAGAATATAAAGACAAAAATATGTAAAAAAAAATAATACTACTGGGATAATTAGTAATCATAAATAAGGCACTTGAAAATGTGATTGGCCTTAGGGTGTGTTATCCACCCAGTTATGAATTTGAGAAAGTGCCATGTTATAAAACATAAGAAAATATGGGGTACCTACGTCCTAAATCAAAATGGAAGTATTTGGGTTTAGAGGAGGCTAAATAGACTTTCACGGTACCATATGATTTGGAGTAGACAGTGTATATAGAAAAATGATTTTATTGATACAAAATACAAGACTTTATAAAAAAAAGGGGAAAAACATACAGAGTTGTGACACAAAACACATTTAGATATAAATGTGCCTCTCGGAAACATTCTATACCAACTCTGTCTTTACTGTATGCTTCACTGACTTTTATATCGCTTCCTCTGGAGTGTATGTAGGAAGGTATAGCATAAACAGAGCGTGTCACCAAACTACAAAGAAGGAAAAACAAATTAATCATAAAAGGCAATGTTGAGAACTATAAATATAAAAGGTCAAGGTATTTTTCTCCCCAATGGCATAGATCAAAAGCGTTCTCTGATTGTTGCACTCAGGGGGTTATCTACATTATGAACTGCCGATGTGGAGCTTTCTACATCGGCAAAACCAAAAGGCAATTTGGGCAGAGAACCGGAAGCCATCATTGGCATAACTGGAACCGGAAATGCGAAACCGGAAATCAATGCAGTTGCGCTCCACATCTCTCCCTAGTAACGCCCTCCGTAACGTCGACCACTTTTTCTTTGTTTTGTATACGATCTGATTCCTACACCATTTCACGGTTCGCACTTTGATCTGCAGGTGTCATTAACATTGTATTGACACTCGCAGCGGTTTACAGATGTCAGGACGAACCATCGGCGATTCAGGTGCAATGCGGAAACCCGCACAGGAATCGCAGGGTTTCCCCCATCGCACCAGTGTGAAACGAGCATAAGTGTATACATATGTGAAACCTATAAACATAAATTGTGCAGTGTTATGGGGGAGACTACCCAAAATGACTCCCTTTTCAACTTTTCAATTAGTATGTGGAAAAAAATCACACACACACACACAACATATACAGTAAACCGTTTCCCAATAATCCTACAAAAGTGATTAGTGTAAAAAAAGAAAATTAAAATCCAGTGTTTGGGAATGCTGATATAACCAGAAAAAATCCTCTTCAACACACCACAACATATGTGCTCACCCCTCCACATACCACAATATATTTGCTAACCCCTCCACACACCTCTATGTTATAAGCAGTCTGAAAAGTGCCTGATAGATCAGCATTACCAAACACTGAACTTTTAATTCTCCTTTTTTTTTCACTAATCGTTTTTGGAGGGTTATTGGGAAACTGTTTACTGTATATGTTGTGTGTGTGTTATTTCTTCCACTTACTAAATTGAAAAGGGAATCGATATGGGTAGTCTCACCTATAACGCTGCACAATTTGTTTAGATGATATTTCACATACTTATACACTTTAACCCATGGGATTTGTATGTTTTTTCTTATAGCACTTTGCTGTAAAAGTTTTTTTTTTTTTCCTCAAGATTAGGTGGTCTCTCCATTTCTCTTTTCTTATAGATTTCTTCGTAAGTCTCTCTCTCAAGTTTTTTGCTGTCTCTCTCCTTTCTCTTCCCTCTTTCTCACTTTTCTCCTCTCTCTTCCCTCTTTCTCACTTCTCTCCTCTCTCTCTACTCATTCACAAAGAATGGCTTTTTTAATTGCTGTATAGATAAGCAAGTGAGCAGGCAAGTTACAATGCTGAGGGAGAGAGGGGGGCATCATAGAGAGGTGTAGGAAAGGAGAGGATGTTTGTGAAGGAGCTTTGCTGTTCGGAGCCTGAGCGGGAGGGGCTGGGGGCGTCAGAGAAGTGCAGAGAGAGAGAATGAGAGAGAACAGCAAGGTATCACTGGATTGAGGAAGTTACACAGAAAATAATCTTAAGCTTACTGTGTGAGAAGGTACAGATAAAGGGAATCTAAATGCATCTTTTGAAATACAGACAACTGTAAGCTGCTTTGCATGGACTAAAGGTAATGAAAGCAGCTGGTTTTTTTTTTTTTTTTTTTAAATCTGCTTTTTGTTGATATGGGTCTTTTGAAGGTGAACTAACCCTTTACTTTACACAGTGAGTATAGCAAGCATGCTATTCTGCATATACAGACAGATTTTACTGTTGTGGATTTAGTAACACTTTAAGATAAAAAAATGTTCTGCCTTTACAACCCCTTTAAGTATAAAGATCTATATTAAATGCTTGAAAGAAAGAGGTTTGAGCCACACAGGGATCACCAGAAGGGCAAGAGCAAGGAATCTTCTAGTTCATTTCCAGCTGCAATAACAAGCAAATCTGGTCCACAGAGGGTTCAGTACCTTGCTTTCATCCAGCACCCACCTGCCATTACACATTAAAGTTTGTGTCTCACCAAGACGTCATGCTTGGCGCAGAGTGGCCAATTTGTCCTAGGGCAATGATCGCGGCAAACTGAGGCCGCATCCGAGGCTTCATTTATACCCCCTATTTCCCTGGCGTACAATGGCACCGGGGAAGACATGGGCGCCCAGTTAACCCCCGCGCATGCGCAGCTGGGTTTGGATGGGACGTTGTGTGCCTGCTAGGAAACACAATTTTATCAGTGTTTTGTATTGGCGGCAAGAGGCGTTTTTCAGCGCTAGCTTTCAGTGGCGTTTCTCTTTCTCTAGTCAAAAAGTTCCCTATAGGAGCCCATTGATTTGAATAGAAGTCGCACCAGAAGTCTGATCATGATGATCCGACTTGCGGTGCAACTTGTGTCCTGAGGATTTTAAAGGAGAACCCCCACAAAAAATGAAAAAAAAAATTTGCGTAGGGTTCCCCCCCCAAGAGGTACCAGACCCTTCGGTCTGGTAAGGATTTTAAGGGGAACCCCCACACTGAACAAACAGTGTAGGGTCTCTCCCAGAATCCATACCAGACCCTTAATTGAGCATGCAGCCTGGCAGGCCAGGATAGGGGGTGGGGACAACCGAGTGCCCCCCCTCCTGGACCATACCAGGCCGCATGCCCTCAACATGGGGTGATGGGTGCACCCCCACCCCAAAGCACCTTGTCCCCATGTTGATGAGGAGAAGGGCCTCTTCCCGACAACCCTGGCCGTTGGTTGTCAGAGTTTGCGCCCAGGGGCTTATCGGAATCTGGAAGCCCCCTTTAACAAGGGGGCCCCCAGATCCCGGCCCCCCACCCTATGTGAATGAGTATGGGGTACATCGTACCCCTACCCATTCACCTAAAAAAAAAAAGTGTCAAAAAACACTACACAGCTTTTTAAAATAGTTTATGAAATCAGCTCTGGCATCTTCTCCCCTCTACGGCTCTTCTCCCTCTCCGGTGTCTTCTTTCTTCTGCTCTTTTGTGGGGCCTTCTTCTGAGGGGTCTTCTATCTTCTGCTCAGTCTTCTGCTCTTTTGCCCCTGTCTTCTCCACTGTCTTCTACCTCTTCTATTCTTCCCATGTTGATTTGTCGCTCTCTCCCACTTGAATGCCGGGTCCGTGCTGCGCAATGGCTTATATTGGCATGGGGCGGGACTACCCGCTGATGTCATCCAGGAGCCCCAGCCTCTTATGCCATCACGGGGGCGGGACTGTGACATCATAATGGGCGCAGCACGGACCCAGCATTCGAGTGGGAGAGAGCGACGAGTCAACATGGGAAGAAGAGAAGAGGGAGAAGACAGCGGCAGAAGATAGAAGGTCCCGCAGAAGAAAGAAGACGACGGAGAGGGAGAGTAGCCAGAGAGTGGAGAGGATACTGGAGCTGATTTAATAAACAATTTAAAAAAGCTGTGTAGTGTGTTTTTTTTGACACTTTTTTTTTTTTTTTTTAGGTGAATGGGTAGGGGTACGATGTACCCTATACTCATTCACATAGGGTGGGGGGCCGGGATCTGGGAGCCCCCCTTGTTAAAGGGGGCTTCCAGATTCTGATAAGCCCCCGTCTGCAGACCCCGACAACAAATGGCCAGGGTTGTCGCAAAGAGGCCCTTGTCCTCATCAACATGGGGACAAGGTGCTTTGGGGGGTGGGACACCCACCCTCCCATGTTGAGGGCATGCGGCCTGTTATGGTCCAGGAGGGGGGCACTCGCTCTTCCCCACCCCCTTTCCTGCGTGCTCGGATAAGGGTCTGCTATGGATTTTGGGGGGGGGGGGACCTTACTGGACCCTACGCAATTTTTTTTTTCATTTTTAGAGGGGGTTCTCCTTCAAGATCCTCAGCAAACAAGTAGCACCGCAAGTCAGATCATCATGATTCGACAACGGGTGTGACTTCTATTCAAATCAATGGGCTTCTATAGGCAGAGAAACACCTGACGAAGCTTAACGCTGTGTATACAACGTTAAGCCACGTTTTTGAGCGTTTTGACGGCTCAGCGTCAGAACAGCTCTAACGCTGCAGCTTCAAAACGCGCTGGTCGTGGGTTTTTTTTACAACGTAAAAACGCCTGTGCCACTTACATCTCAAAAATATCAGCGTGTGTTGAATTGAATAACATGGAGAGGCGTTTTTTTATTTTATCTTTATTATTACATTTTCTGATTTTTTACAAATAACAAAAAGACAAAAATTAGTCCTCATACAGACAGGGAAATTTAGCATATCTCAAATTATATATTTTTTGCATACATATTTAAATTCCGACTATAGGGTCTATCTTACTTGTTCCATTTTCTTATAATTTTATCGTTGTTACTATGTATACCATTTTGATTTACTTTTTCCTACTTGCCCCTATAAGGGTTAGAGCTAGGACCAAATGACCACCCATCTTCCCTACCGAACTCTAGTATCCACATTCATACGCTCACATCCAGACAAAGAGAGAAAAAAAAAGGAAGTTTATATATTTGTTATATTCCTCTCCCTCCCCTCCCCCTCCAGCTAACCCCTACGGGCTTTAAGGTCTCTACAAGTATTCCAATAGTTTTGAGCTTTTAAATTCTTCCCACTACTTCCATATCTCAATTATTTGTTCTGTGCCTCCTATCTCAAACCCTAGAGTTTCCTCCATTAGACGCATCTCGTAACATCTCACACCCATTCCCCTATGGATGGCTCTATCCTTTTCCGCCAATTCCTGGCTATTATTGTACAAGCCGTGACTAGCATATGTCTTTTTTAATACTCTTTATAGATCCAGGGATAATTGATAACAATGCTATCTCTATATTTGCTTGTAGGTTTGTATTTTTTACTTTACTATATATTTCAAATATTGTTGCCCAGAATGATTGAACCCCCGGACATTGATACCATATATGCGACATATTACCAGTGTCGGCCGCACATCTCCAGCATATTGCTTGATTTCCCTCATTAATCCTATGTAAATCCACAGGACATCTATACCATCTCGTCAAGATTTTATAATTCCTCTCTTGAAATTTTGCTGGTGTTCTCATATTGTGGGTTAGTCTGGTTGCCTTTTTCTCTTACGTTCATTGACAGACGCAGCCTCTATTCATGACACATGGGGTTTATGCACATCCTACTAGGAGTAGACTAGGCAAAAAGAAAAAAAGCAAGCTGACCCCTCCCAGGGGGCCGTCCTCACTCAGCATATAACCCCCCAGCTCTGCATAGCATATCAGTTTTTTTATGCCTAGTGCAAGGAGTTAGACCTGGCTCCCTTATGGGATCTGCGGTTCCCCATTTTTTCTTCTTTTTGCTTTTCTCCAGCTATCTGATGAAGACTGCTATCAAGTAGCCGGCTGGGGCATAGAGGATAACTCAAATACTGAAATTTCCCCAGCATGGCCGATGGATGCGAGCTACCCTTAGCTTTAGCAGGGTCCACTGCATCGTACCCGTTCCATGCGGGGTGGCTAGTGGGTGAACCCCACTTACGTCTGAGTGACCGAGCTGCGCTCGTGTCCAGGGGCGTTTCTGGCCTGCAGCATCCCTCTCCACCTGAAGGGAGGAAGGTCTGCTACCGGGTGGCTACCCGCTGCGCCTGTCTGGAATGGTGAGTGACACCCCCCCTGGGGTGCGGAGGGGGGGCAGACTAGCGGTACCGTAATTCTGGTGGAGGGTCCTGGGGTCAAGGTATTCTTTTCCTATTCCCCTCCTCCCCCCTGCGCCGCACCCCCCGCACTAGCGGTACCGTTGTGCAGCGTTTCGCCGCCATTTTGCGGTGTATCGCCGCCATTTTGCCTGAGCCGCGACTGGCGGCCATTTTGCCGTAGCCATGGCCATTTTAATGGCTTGTTTGGCCTCTTGTGACTGCTCGGCGGGCATTTTGCCGTAGTCGCGGCCGTTTTTACCATGTGCTTTGGCCTCATGTGACCGCTCGGCGGCCATTTTTGGTATGCTGTGAACAAGGCTACAAGCCGAAACGCGTCTGCGTGTGCTGTATTTTTATGGGCATGGAATAAATTCATTGGATATCGTACTTTAGTGTGCCGGTTCTTTTTGCTGTATATTATCTGGACTATCGGATGAGGAGGAACATCCTGAACCTGAGCACCTGACACAGGTGTGCATACTTTTACATTGAACTGAATTCCTTTGTGCTCTGGGTTCTGAGCGGTGCACCTTTGTGGTTGGCCATTTTTGGTATGTCCCACTGATAGAAAACGTGCGTGTCAGCGCCGTTTTTCTCTTTCTGATCAGCGGTGCACACACAGCAGCAGCAGCTTGGCAGTGGCGGACAACACACCTACAGTGACTGTGGAGGGCATACAGAACAGCAAGTATAGCTGACTTTTCCCTGGGGTGTCGGTGGCGGCGGTGCAGAGTCCTCCTGGGCATATCCTGGTCGCTCTGTGGGGCAGTTTGGTGGGGCAGCATTGTGGGGGTATCATGGCCCATAGGCCTTCAAAGTGTTCCGGTGGTTCAATGGTGGTTGAACCTGCAGGTTCTTCTCCGGAGGGGTCCGCAGAAGCGCAAGCTGTGCTGGGACCTCTGGTTCCCCTGGATCAGCTAACATCCATTTTGGGAGAGTTTTTCGCCCGGGGGGTACCGAGCCGTGCCAAGGGGGTGACTAAAAAGCGTCCACCCCCTCCTCCTTTTGAGGAGGAATCTGAACCGGAAGGGGGCTCTTTGGTCACAAGGTCCCCTGTGGAGCTTTCGGATGGTGAATTGGAGCCCTCAGACTGTGAGGAGCACCAGGGGGCCTCAGTGGTGCGCAAAAGGGCGTTAGTGGCCTCCCTGATCACGACATCCGTGAGTCTTTGCAACTGGACCAGACTGGGGAGTCGCAAGAGCCTACCTGCGTTTGTGGGTCTTTTAAACCGACACGGACCCCTAAGGTGTTTCCTTATGTCCAAATTTTTGACCAGTTTGTGTACAGGGAATGGCAGCGTCCGCAGAATTCCTTTTCACTGCCCAAACGTTTCTCTGTGTGCTATCCTTCTGAGGACAGCCTTTTGAAGAAGTGAGCATCCCCCGCAGTGGACCCTCCAGTGGCTCGCCTGAATAAGGCAACGACTATTCCGTTGGAGGGGTCACCATCCTTTAAGGATCCGGCCGATAGACGGATGGAGACGGTGTCCAAGGCATTGTTATTGGTGGCGGGGACAGCCATGAGACCGGCTCTGGCGTTGGCCATGGTGGCGCAGTCGCTCACAGAATGTGCGACGGAGTTACACAATGATTTGGGCTGCAGGTGCTCCCCTGAGGCTTTGCAGTGGGCAGACCACCTGGTGCAGGGTTTCTGTTACCTATGTGACGCAGCTTTGGACCTGCTCCCTATGCTGTCAAAGATGTCTGTTTTTGCAGTCATTATCAGGCGGTTATTGTGGTTGCGGTGTTGGTCTGGTGACCACTCATCCAAAAAGGGCCTCACGGACCTCCCTTTTCAGGGTGGTCGTCTTTTCGGGCGCAACTGGATGAAATCATTTAGGATTTCACCGGGGGGGAGTACTTTTCTTCCAGAACCCAAGCGGCAGGATTACCGCCGTAGGCCAGGGCCTTCATCCTTGAGCCAGAATCGTTTTTTTTCGTCCGCTCGGTTCAGCGGGCAAGGGCTCACGGCCCGGCAAGTCTGCCACGGGGTCTGGCAATCGGCTGTGGCTCCCTCCGGGGCATTGGGAAGCTCTGCTGGGGGCTGTTCAGACGCTGTCCGAACAAGGGGTAATTGTGCCGGTCCCTCCGTTGGAAAGGTTCCACAGCTTCTATTCGAACCTCTTTGTGGTGCCCAAAAAAGGTGGGATCAGGCCAGTTCTGGACCTGAAAGCGCTCAATCACTTTGTGAGAGCACGGAAATTCAGGTTGGGATCAGTCCGCTCGGTCATGGCCGCCCTTCACCAAGGGGACTTCATGGCGTCTCTGGACATCAGGGATGCTTATCTTCATTTTCCCATTTGTCTCCGGCATCAGCGTTTCCTGCGCTTTGTGGTAGGGTATCTACATTACCAATTTGTGGCACTTCCCTTCGGTCTGGCCTCGGCTCCTCGGGTCTTCACAAGCTGTTGGCTCCGGTGCTGGCTCTATTGAGGCAGAGGGGCATTGCTGTGGTAGAATACTTTGACGATCTGCTCCTGCGAGCGGAGTCCACTTCGGCTCTGGAGGACAATGTTGCTATCACCATGGCCTCGATGAGAGACTTCGGCTTGCCGATCAACCTGCAGAAGTCGACATTGACCCCGTCCTGTCGTCTGGAATATCTGGGTCTAATATTGGACACGGAGCAGACGAAGGTGTTCCTACCTCCGGCCAAGTGGCTGACGCTACAAGCAGCGGTGCGATTCCTGCCGTCACGTCGGTGGTCCTCCTTACGGTTCTGTATGCGGGTGTTGGGGCTCATGGTCTCGGCCTTCGAGGCGATACCGTACGCCCAGAGTCACACTCGGCTCCTACAACGAGCGATCCTGTTATGGCGGGACAAGTCTCCGTTGTCCCTGGACCAGCTGATCAAATTGGATCATCAAACCAGGGGGTCATTGACCTGGTGCCTCCGGGCCCCAGCATTGACTTTGGGAAGGTCGTTTCTTCCCCTGAATTGGTCGATAGGCAGGCGTCCATCTTGACTATCGGGCTGGGGAGGGGTCCTGGGGCAGTTGTCTGCTCAGGGCCATTGGTCAACGCAGGAATCGCGCCTTCCAATAAATGTGCTGGAGCTGAGGGCAATCAGGCTCTGTCTCTCCCACTGGTCGGCAAGGCTGAGCGGCCTCCCGGTTTGGGTTCAGTCGGACAACGCCACGGCGGTGGCGTACGTGAACCATCAGGGCGGAACAAGGAGCTCGGCAGCAGCTGTGGAGGCGGCCCACATTCTGAGGTGGGCAGAACTTCACGTTCCGGCAATCTCTGCCATCTACATCCCGGGCGTAAAAAAACTGGCAAGCGGACTTTCTCAGTTGCCAGACTCTGGATCAGGGGGAATGATCTCTGCATCCAGAAGTGTTCCTCCATATTTGCAAACGGTGGGGCACGCCAGACGTGGACCTAATGGCGTCCAGGTTCAATCACAAGGTGCAGACCTTTATGTGCAGGACAAGGGATCCATTGGCGGCCGCCACGGATGCACTAGTCGCACCTTGGCCCCGGTACAGGCTTATGTACGTCTTTCCTCCTCTCAAGCTCCTGCGCAGGATTGAAGCGGAGGGAATCCCGACAATCCTGGTTGCTCCGGATTGGCCTCGACGCCCTTGGTACGCCGACGTGGTGCTGATGGTAACAGATGTTCCCTGGCAACTCCCGCTTCGCGAAGATCTGCTGTCGGGGACCCATCCTACACCCTGCTTTATCCTCGCTGGCTTTGACGGCTTGGCTATTGAGTTCCAGGTGCTGAGGGATAGGGGTGTTTCTGACTCCGTGTTCCCTACCATGCTTAAGGTGCGTAAGTGTAAGTCGCGCAAGCTATATCATCACACCTGTAAGGCCTATATTGCCTGGTGTGAGGCAGGGGGTTGGAACCCCCGCTCTTTCTCTATATCCCGGGTGCTGGCCTTCTTGCAGCAAGGCCTGGATAACAATTTGGCTTTGAGTACACTCAAGGGTCAGATTTCGGCTCTGGCACTTCTTTTTCAACGTTCTTTAGCTACGCATTCTTTGATACGTATATTTGTACAGGTTGTATGTCATGTAGCTCCTCGGGTACGGTCGCCGTTGGCACCATGGGTTTTTAAATTTAGTATTTTTTGTACTGCAGAAACCGCCATATGAGAGATATTCCCTTACAATTGCTATCACAAAAGGTGGCTTTTTTGGTGGCCACTACATCCGCTAGGCGGGTGTCTGAGTCGGCGGCTTTGTCATGTAGGTCTCCCTACTTGGTCCTTCATAAGGATAAAGCGGTGGTGTTCCCTTCCCCTTAGTTCCTACCGAAGGTGGTTTCCTCTTTTCACGTTAATGAGGACATTGTTCTCACTTCATTGTGTCCACACCCGTCTCATCCCAAGGAGAATGCTTTGCACTCTTTGGAGGTAGTAAGGGCTCTGCGGGTGTATTTGTTGGCTACAGCTTCTTTTCGGAAGTCTGATGCTTTGTTTGTACTGACGGAAGGACCGCTTAAAGGTTTGGCGGCCTCGTCAGCTAATATATCCCGTTGGATCAGACAGACGGTGACCCATGCGTATACTGTTCGGGGCCAAGAACCCTCTTTTCCGTTCATGGCTCATTCCACCAGGGCGATTAGCGCTTCCTGGGCTTTCAGACACCAAGCCTCGGTGTCTCAGTGTGCAAGGCGTTTACATGGGCCTCGGTGCACACTTTTCTGTTAAATTTTTACAAGGTGATGTGTCAGCACCTGCGAATGCTGCTTCTGGCCGCAAAGTTTTGCAGGCAGCTGTAAAGGTGCGGCTGGCGCCTCCTGAGAGGATTCTGTTGGGTACAGTTGTTGTTCTTTACCCACCCCTCTTGTTGGACACTGCTTTGGGACATCCCCATGTGTCATGAATAGAGGCTGTGTCTGTCAATGAATGTAAGAGAAAACAGGATTTTATTAAGAACTTACCGTAAAATCCTTTTCTCTGAGTTCATTGACAGACGCAGCACCCACCCCTCTGTGTTGCGTTTGTACGGATTGTTACGAACTGATATGCTATGCAGAGCTGGGGGGTTATATGCTGAGTGAGGACGGCCCCCTGGGAGGGGTCAGCTTGCTTTTTTTTCTTTTTGCCTAGTCTACTCCTAGTAGGATGTGCATAAACCCCATGTGTCATGAATAGAGGCTGCGTCTGTCAATGAACTCCGAGAAAAGGATTTTACGGTAAGTTCTTAATAAAATCCTATTTTTCCAATCTGACATAGGGATCTGTTTCCCTAATTCCTCCTCCCATTTACTCATATATGGTAATTTATCCTCCTCTCCATTCTGTATTAGCACTTTATATATACTCGACATTTTATGTAGGGGTTTATTTTCCTGTAAGAGTAATTGCTCAAACTGTCAAGATTCTGTCCAATACTCCGTCTACCATCAAATGATTGATATATGTCTGGAGTTGTTTATATTGCATCCATTTCTTATTATATTGTATCTCCCAGGTCTCTAATGGGGGAATTTTTCCATTCACCAGAGTCTGGGCAATTCTCGTATCATCCTCCTTTTTCCATTTAAGGAATACCTGGGCCTCCATCGCTGGTGGGAACTCTTGGTTTTAAAAGAGGTGTCATAGGTCCTATTCTGGTTGACAACTTTTCTTTCCTTAGGATGGTATCCCACACCCTGAATGTATCCGCTACCAGGAATGGTAGATTATTTCTTCCTGGTCTCGAATGTTTCGGGACCCATGGGAGACATCTCAATCGATGTGAACTAATAACTTCTTCCAGCCCCACCCATTGCTTGTTCTCTACATTATGGAACCAATCTACTATTCTTGTTATGAAAACCGCCTGTGAGTACATCTTAATGCCTGGGAGGGCCATACCCCCTTCATTTTTACTTTTAATCAAGATACTTCTTTTAATTCTCACGTTTTTTTCGTGCCCATCTGAATTCCCTTATTGCGTTATTCAATTGGTTTATCAACATCGTAGGGATACTTATTGGGACTGTTTGGAAGACATATAACAATTTGGGCAGTATATCCATTTTAATTATATTAATCCTACCACCCCATGATAATCCTGCTTTTATCATATTCTTTAAGTAGTTTCAGTGTCTTATGAATTACTGGGGAATAATTCAGTTCCCATATTTTACTCAAGTCTTGAAGAATGTAGACTCCCAGATATTTAATTGCTAATTTTTGCCTTTTAAAGGGAAAATTCCCATGTAAGGCTTGCCAGTTCTTCTTTGATACTGAGTTATTTAGAGCCTCTGATTTATCATACTTTACTTTAAAATTACTAACAATCCCGAATTGATTTAATTATTTTATAAGATTAGGTAGTGTCGTCACTGGCTTAGAAATATATAATAGTAGGTCATCCGCGTATACCAAGATTTTATATTCATTACTTTTAATTTTTATTCCCTGAATGTCTACATTGTTTCTTATAGCTGTTGTTAAATGTTCCATGGTCAATACGTATAATAGGGGAGACGGGGCATCCTTGTCTTTTCCCATTTTGAATCTTAATTGGGTCTGATAGGATCCCATTCGTATGTACCCTGGCTGTGGAATTCTCATATAAAGCCATCATTTTCTGAAGAAGTTGGGGGCCTATCCCCCATTGTTTTAGTTTTTCCTCCAGAAACTCCCATCCTACCCTGTTCAATGCTTTTTCTGCATCGATAGATAAAAGTCAAGCTGGAATACTATGTTTCGGTGCATATTCCACCAATGTCAGAGTTTTCATCGTATTATCTCTAGCCTCTCGACCACCCACAAACCCGACCTGGTCTTTGTTGATATACTTTGGTAATAAAGGGGTAAGCCTGTTAGCGATAAGTTTTGCATACAACCGAAGATTGATATTTGTTAATGAAGTCAGCCTATAATTTGCACATAACGTATGGTCTTTATCTGGTTTTGGGATAAGCGATATATGTGATTCCATACCTTGGGCTGTGAAAGATCGAGAGGCCGAGATTGAATTATAAGTTTTCTTCAGTATAGGGATCAAACTATCTTTGAATTCTTTGTAAAAACATGGTGTGAACCTGTCTGGGCCCGGGCTCTTACCCTGGATCAGGGAGCCCACCACCTTTTGAATTTCTGCAATTGAGAAATCCTTTTCTAGCCCCTTCACTACTTCCGCTGACAAAGTTGGAATTGCGGTCTCCTTCATATACTGACAAATTTTTTGGATGTAAAGTTCTGGATTGTTCTTCTTTAAGGGAATCTGGATATTCTACAGTTTAGAGTAATATGAAAAGAATATCCCCAGGGGACTTAAGAATTTTATTAATAAATGTCATTGAATTACGTTGATGTAATGCTCGTGCTAAGAGTTTGTTTATTCCCTTGTTGAAAAAATAGAGCCAGATTTCTGTCCCTAAGTTTTAAGGTTTGTTCATTTAATATAGTCTGTATCTCTAATCGCTTATCTGTTAGCTTAATTAAATTTTCAGAGTTGGCTACCCGCTTGTGAAAACTTTCCAGTACCGCGACCTCACTCAATAGCGATGAGAGCCTCCGTGTTCTTTCTGCCTTCAATCTTGCTCCATGTTTTATAAACAAACCCCGTAATATACATTTCAATGTCTCCCATTGTATAGGGAGTGATGTACTATCTTTTTCATGATCGACCACAAAATCTTTCACCGCTTGAGTGATATCTGCCTTGCAGATCTCATCATTCATTAGATTGTCATTTAGTCTCCAGGACCACTGTGCCCTCTGAGCCTCCGGCATCTAAAGCTCCAATAACACTGGGGCATGATCTGACCATATTATGTTACCCATCCTGGAGGACATTACTGTCATTAGACCGGTTTGATCTATGAAAAAGTAATCTATTCTGTGATATGTATTATGAACTTTTGAAAAGTATGAATAATCCCTATCTTGTGGATAAAGGGCCCTCTATACATCTACAAATCTGTTTTTATTTAGGGTATTTTTAAATTTGTTAGTCTGTGTTATGTTTTGAAATGTTCTGGAGGCAGTAGTATCCAGTTCCTGGTCTAATACAAAATTAAGGTCTCCCCCAATGATTACTGTCCCTTCTTTTTTTTCCATAAGGTCCGACACTAACTGATTTCCTATTTTTATCTGGTCCTGGTTGGGCAAATATATATTAATTAAGGTATATTTCTTTCCATAGATATTTTTATCATTAACAACCTACCATCTTTACCTTTCCATGTTTCTAAGATTTGGAATGATAGTACCAGATTGGCTAATATTTATTTTATATATTGGGTATGTGATCTGTTCGGAAATGCGTCTCCTGAAAAAGGGCTATATCAACTTTTTGTTTATGGAATGTATATAGAATTTGAGACCTCTTGGTTGGAGAGTTTAGCCCTCTAGTATTGAATGTGCATATCTTTATAGAGCCCATCGCCAAAAAAGGGAGGAGGGAGGGAACGAGGGGGAAAAAAAAAAACAACCTACAACCTGTCACACACACTTACACACTCACTCACTCTTCTACCCCACAACATGATATAGGTATAACCTAACTTTTTGACTCTTATTAGTCTGATCTACTCTTACTAAGATCCTTATTAGGGGGTCTGTGGCGTTCTCCGAGATCTCTGCATAAGATCCTCCACCCCTAACTGAGCCTATTCTATATTACTCTGAACTGTTTTACTATATTTCTTCTTTCTCCTAAAGTAGGAGGGGGAGAAGAGAGCCTCAAGGGTAAGCCGGGAGGGAGAGGCATTCTAATCTATTCTCTTTAACATATAAGTGAGGTCCATGTATACATGAAATGTCTTTTTCTACTCCCAGAAGAAGAAAAAAAACAAAAAACTTGGTTGCACCCAGCCCCAATCTTGTTAGCTTCAATCATAGTGTATCACATTTAAAAATATATACATTTATAGTGTAAATTATGTGTCCCTTTTGAGCAAATGTATCCATCATCAGATGGGCACAGAAAAAAAAAATCCTTTCTTTTTCTTTCCCCTACCCTGCACCTGATGCCTAACCTGTTGGCTTCAATCGTAGTGTATCACATTTAAAAATATATATATTTGTGGTGTAAACTGTACAACCCTTTTAGACAAATGTGAAGAAAAAAAAAAAAAAATTTTTGGTTGCATCCAACCCCAAACCTGTTTGCTTCGATCATAGTGTATCACATTTAAAAAAATGTACAAATATAGTGTAAACTGTGTGTCCCTTTAAACAAAAATCAGACGGGCACAAAAAAAAAAAACCTTTTTCCTTTTTTTTTCTTTTTCTTTCCCTTCCCCTTCTCCTTTCCCTTTCTTTTCCTTTTCCTTTCTTTTCCTTTTCCTTTTCCCCTCCTCTTCCTATTTTGTTATTTATAACCCCTCACCTGTTGATGCTATTAGTGACCGCATTCTAAATTGCTACCTTTTTCAAAAATATTTGCAGTGTCTTTAGTGTGTCCGTTTAAAACAAGTGAACCCTTCAGCACCAGATAGGTACAAAAAAAAAAAATTTTCCTTTTTTTTCTATCTCTTCTTCCTGTAGGTTCAGGAACCTATTCCTCCCCACCTCCCTCCCCCCTCCCCCCTCCCCCTTCATCAAGTCTCCCCAGTGTTATTTTTTCTTTATTATCTTCTAAGAAATCTCTTATTCAGATCCTCCAGATTTTGGAGCCATAGTGCTAGTTCTATTTCTGGTAGTTGAAATTTTTCCCGGAATGTTGGCAGATCCATTATATCTCGAAAGGTCACTTTCTGTCCATTATGGTATACAAACATCTGAAAAGGGAACCCCCAGCTGTATAAAATATCTTTTTCTTTCAGGGCTTCCAAAAGAGGTCTAAGTGTTTTTCTTAGGGCTAAGGTGTATTTGGAAACATCTTGAAGTAAAATTATTTGCGCCCCATCAAAATCAATAATTTTTTGTTTCCCGGGCTGCTACCAAGATCTGCTCTTTAATATGGCCATAGTGCAATTTGCATATCACATCCCTTGGTTTTGCTGGGTCAGTATGTTTTTGACCGAGAGATCTATGTGCCCGATCGATCAGTAATTCAGCTGTAGGTGAGCATTGTAACAGTGTGTTAAATATGCCCTGTAGAAATTAAATTGTCCGACCCTGTTGCTTCCAGCAGTCCTCTAACCCTGATATTCTGTCTCCTGCAGCGATTTTCCAAATCGTCTATAGTGGCCACCATATATTTGAGACATTGATCTACTTCCTGCTTTTCCTTCTCATATTGCATTAATCTCTGGTCGTAAGCTGTTCTCTTTTGTTTCAACTCATTCACCTTTTTTTTGGTTTCATCTATAGGTGTTTTAAGTGATTGCATTTAAATTTTGTAGGAATTTTCCAATCTATGTATATATTTGTCCATATCGTCCCGTGTGGGTAATGATCACATAGTCGCATACATGCCTGTAAGTCCCATATCTCTTCTTGTCTTATATTCTTCCTTTGTGAACTTTGTTGTAGGTTTAGGGGGGGAACTACCTCCGGATTGTTGTGCCCCACTGATACTTGTATCTAGACACATACTCAGATCTGAAGGGTTCAAAGAAAGATCCTGCTGCTGTGTTTGTTGAAAGTATCCCTTTATGTCAATATTCTGGAGTGGTTGTATGGCTTGTGTGGTCTGAGTTTTTAAAGTGATCTTATTCGCGCCACCTGCCGTGCCCCCTTTGTGCATTGTTTTGCCTGCATTATATAAAATTCTGTTCCGGTGTTATTTTATTTTAGGTATTGTAAGGGTATTGTAAGTCTATATTATCCAACATTCACCATACACCGTTTAGAACAAGACTCCACATTTGCCCTTCTGATGCAAAACAGTTTTATTCAGGATCCTCCTGTCACTGTCCTTGATTTCTAGATATCAGAGAAGAGATCTAGTATTAAAGTTACTTACAGTTTTCAGTTCAGACTTCTTGCGCTTTTGGCTGGAGTTTGTATTCTATCCAGATGGATGTGTGTCCCAGAGTCTGTAGGTCCTAACTGCTGATCTTACATCTGCAGTATCACTACTGTAGATACCGAACCATCCAGGGAAACTGACAGCTGATCCGGATTCTGATGTGCAGAGAGGCCGGCTCCAAGGGCCGTTCGTCCTCTCCTTCTGACGAGGGATTGCCTCACCCTGCTATTCTCAGACCAGTTTGATAGATAAATATATGCCGGTTGGGCCGTATATTGTACCAGCAGGGAGATGTCCCCCTCGTTCGTCGGGTGTCCCCTTTGTTTTCTCCCGACCTGGCTGGACTCCAAATGCGGATATTCGCCCGCCCGTGTTATACGGGCCGGCCGCCATTCCCTGCTGCCTGAATTGTTCTCCGGCTCCAAGCTTCTCCCTCCCGTGGCGTAAGGTGCGGTTCGGGCTAGGCTACTCAGGCTGATTCGCTGCACAGGCGTCTCCCCTGCTCCTAACCGCAGGTGCAGGCCGCTCACTCTGTCCGGCTCGCTCTGTCCTCGGCTCACTACACCGCCAGTCCCCAGGGACCACAGAGCCCCGCCGTCTCCACGAGGGGGAGAGGTCCTCTGCTCTCTCCTCTCGGCCTCCAGCTATCTGCCAGATCACAGCCCGTGTCGGCTCGCACATCCCTGGGCTGTGCTAGGCACCACTGTCCGTCTCAGACGTAGCAGAATGGAGCTATCCCACTATGCGGCCATCTTGGACAAGCTCCACCCCCCCCCCCTTGGAGAGGCATTTTTAAGCTGTAAAAACAGCTCAAAAACGTGGCTGTAAAAATGCCCGTATGTATGGGACCTTACAATCAAGGATACATATCAAACGGTTATCAAAGAACAAAACCAGCTAATTTGAATGACAAATGTATCCACTATAGAAATCCACTATATTTACAGAGATATACCAATTACAGAAAGGGCTTAAAACTTAGGGAATCATTTAACCCTGGGAATTTGGTGGCTGATAAGGTGTAAATCCATTTTTGTTTCACGCTGAAGGAGTAACCTATCTATATCACCCCGTCTCTCATGTTTTGGCACATGTTCCAAAGCAAAAAATGTAATTTTTGTTTGGTCAAAGCTATGATAGAGACCCATATGTCTGGAGATTGGAGTTTCCAGTTTTTTCATAGTAACCAGGGATACATGATCCCTGATTCTATGATAAAAGGGTCTTTTAATTTTTCTGACATAGAAAGCACCGCACGCACATTGCATATAGTATACTATGCCAGTTGTTTGACAGTCAGCATAGAAGTTTGGTCTATACAATTAACCATTTGGTAGTGACAACAGTTTCTTTTTCAATAGGAAACTACAAAAATACAATTTTGTACAAGGTGTTGTGCCAGGGACATTTCTAGTTTTAACATTTTGTTTTGCTCAGTAATGACTGTGGACCAATTGGTCTTTTATCAACTGTGATCATCTGTAGGTGATTTGAGGACGTGTGTTTAAATATTGAGATACGATATCATCTGCCACCAGAAGATGCCTATATTTTTTGATAATATGGCGAACTCGCTTGTGTTGACCTGAGTATTGCGTAATAAGTCTAACTTTTTGTTCCTGGGATTTGGGCTTCTTAGTGTGGATGAAGTTATCTCCATCTTGGCTTAGGGCTCGATGGTAAGCTTTTTTAAAACATGAACGACTATAGCCTCTGCTCAACAATCGACCCTGTAGGGCCCTAGCTTCAACCTCAAAATCATCATGATGGCTGCAGTCCATGTTGGGGACTTTTTGGGATCTGGGGTGACTAGTGGTAAAAAAAAATTAGGTGCAGTGAGAAATTCCCAACGGGTTACCATGGCTGGCCCCTATAATCAATTTGTCATCAGTTTATTGGATATTGTTTTGAATAACATTTTTATGTTTGGACGCTCCTACTTCCTCCCAGTGCAGGGGGTTGCGATATGGACTTGCTGTACCCCATCGTATGCCAACCTGTACTGGGGGGGGGGGGAGCGTGATCTTATTTGTTGTGATGATTTACAGGATAGTTTAAGCAAAATACTAATTTGGCATAGATTTATTGACAACGTGTTTATTATCTGGACTCGGTCTAAGGAAGAGTTGCTTCTTTTTTTTGGAAACCATTAAACTAAACTCCTATAACCTCAATTTAAAATTTTATAAAGGAAGATGTAAGTGTGGGTTCTACTTTACACAGAAAGCCCTCTGCAGGGAACATGGTCTTACATGCATCTAGCTCTCACCCCACTCCTTTGGTATCAAGTATACCATATAGTCAATATTTATGACTTAAAAGAAACTGCAGCTGTCATGATAATTTTGAGGTTGAATCTAGGGCCCTACAGGGTTGATTGTTGAGCAGGGACCTTAAAATAGCTTATAATCGAGCTCTAAGCCAAGATAGAAATACCCTAATCCACACGAAGAAGCCCAAATCCCAGGAACAACAAGTTAGACTTATTACGCGATATTCAGGTCAACACAAGCGAGTTCGCCATATTATCTGGTGACAGATGATATTGTATCTAAATATGTCAACACACGTCCTCAAATCACCTACAGAAGATCAGTCGATAAAAGACCAATTGGTCCACAGCCATTACTCAGCCAAAATGTTAAAACTAGAAATGTCAATGGCACAGCACCTTGTAAGAAATGTATTTTTTGTAGTTTTCTATTGAAGGAGAAACCATTGTCACTACCAAATGGTCAATAGTATAGACCAAATTAGTCATTGACTATGTGCAGTGTGGGTGCAGTGCTTTCTATGTCGGAAAGAGCCTTTTATCATAGAATCAGGGATCATGTGTCCCTGGTTACTAAGAAAAAATTGGAAACGTCAATCTCTAGACATATTGGTCTCTATCGTAGCTTTGACCAAACAAAAATGAAATGTTTTGCTTCGGAACATGTGTTAAAACGTGAGAGAGGGGATGATCTAGATAGGCTACTTCTTTAGCACGAAACGGATTTACACCTTATAAGCCACCAAACTCCCAGTGTTAAATGATTCCCTTTATGTATTTCTGGATACATTTGTCATTCAAATTAGCTGGTTTTGTTCGTTGATAATTGTTTGATATGTATCCTTGATTGTAAAGGCCACCTTGGGGTTTCTTTTCCTGTTTGCAATGTACAGTTTATGCTATATTACTTTGCTTTTTTTTCCACTAGATGGCAACTTGATTTTTTTTTCTTTTTGCTATATTTTGGGGACTTGCTGCCATACGGATGTTCGGAGCGCTGTTGCAGGGGTTCCCGCGCAGGAGACCTTCTCCACCGGGCCTTAGGTCCTCTGTCTCGGCACCGTTTATTGGCCTCTGTCTGCGCTTTGCTCTTCATTGTCCCCATTCAATTAGCATTGCCCTTACGCCTTGGTGATTACTTAGTGGGAGTGGCTGATGGAGTGGAGATCTTCCATTGGCCACCCATCACTGATGAGGACTTTCCAACATGGCGCCGATGGAGTTTAAGCACGGCTGTGACTCGGTGAGACACTAAAACTTTAATGTGTAATGGTAGGTGGGTGCTGGATGTAAGCAAGGCACTGAACCCTCTGTTATGTTTTGCTTGTTATTGCAAATAGGAAGTGAACTAGAAGATTTCTTGCTCCTTCTGTTGACCCCTATGTGGCTCCATCCTCTTTCCTTCAAGCATTTAATAGAGATCTTTGTACTTAGTCACTGCATCTGGTTGTAAGGTTTATTCCTCTTCCCTTACATAGATGACAGGTATGTGTATCATTCCTATCTATTAAATAGTGTGTGATTGTCCCTAGTGATTGATGCCTTTTGCTTACCTACGCAACTAGTGTAGATCTTGATGCACTGTATTTACTACCTACATTTTACTTCTATAGGCAAGTCTTGGGCTTTTTTTTGTTCCCCCCTGTGGCATGCTGATGTCTCCTTGAAATCCTCTAGGATTGCTTGATCTTTGATCTGGGTTGATTTGGATTGTTTTGATACGTTGCAGGTGAGGGAACTTCTAGGGTGACCTATAGGAAGGATACTCTTTATACTAAATATATGTCAAATATGTGAAATATTTCATGTACAATCACCTTCATGTGGTGCTACATTTGTCCTTGTGTGTGTTTTTTTGTTATTGTTTTTTCAATGTCTATATCAACTAATATATTGTTTTTTGAATCTTTAGTGATTCAATATGCAGTATACATGTTCAATCTCCTGAAGAAGCCATAGTCTGGTGAAACCTGTTGAGAGAAAATACTGCATCATCATTCTATAAGATCATATAGATACTGTCTTGATGTTTTTATATGCGATTTTAATATGATAAAATAAAATGTAGTATTTTTTACTAATATATGTTGGCACCTTTAAAGGCCGTTTCAAACCTTTTCTATTTATTGGTATTTTAACAGCTCATTCACAAGCATGTTGATTATGAAGAATGAAGCAATGCTCATTAATGCACCTATAGCATTTTTTTTTTAAAGCAGAACTCTGGGGAAAAAAAACATTTTTTCCATATTCTTGTTGCTGATCTCCTACCTTCACCAACTATGACATCCACCTTCTGCTGAGCTCTGTAGTTCCTCTGTAGTAGCCTGCTGAACTTGCTAAAAAAAGTTATTCCTCTGTGACATCCTGTTTGTAAGACCGCTGGAGCCTCTCCGTCCTGTACTGGCAGGCAGCTGTCTGACACGCCCACTTGTAGTTCTATAGAGCGAGCAGGGTGGAAATAGAAATGTAGTGGGAGCGGAGGGGGTTTCCCTAGCCCCTGGTCTGTGCCGCCCATAGAGGAGGTATCCTCCTTCTCTCTCCTCCTCCTCCTCCTCTGCTTCTCTGGCAGTCACCGTCCCTACTCTGCCCTGTCCCCCGCCGCCGCCCACCATCTCTGTGTAGAGCAGGATCATTATCAGAAATCATCGGATGACACAGCGGGTATCTCGGGCGATGACGGGTATTGTATGTGTAATACAGATCGCGGTAATGTCCCGCCGACCGGCATTGTGATTGACAGAGCACTGTTCCAATGCTGGCAGGAGGAGGCACACTGCTGACATGCTACACCGGTGGTCACTGCTGACATGCTGCACTGGTGGTCACTGCTGACATGCTGCACTGGTGGTCACTGCTGACATGCTGCACTGGTGGTCGCTGCTGACATGCTGCACTGGTGGTCGCTGCTGACATGCTGCACTGGTGGTCACTGCTGACATGCTGCACTGGTGGTCACTGCTGACATGCTGCACTGGTGGTCACTGCTGACATGCTGCACTGGTGGTCACTGCTGACATGCTGCACTGGTGGTCAGTGCTGACATGCTGCACTGGTGGTCACTGCTGACATGCTACACTGGTGGTCACTGCTGACATGCTACACTGGTGGTCACTGACGTGCTACTATGGTGGTCACTGACATAGTTACATAGTTAGGTTGAAAAAAGACATTTAGTTCAACCAAAAAAAAAAAATTGAAAAATGATATGTAACCATACAATCCCATATACATTCCTTCACCCACAGTTGATCCAGAGGAAGGCAAAAAACCCCAGCAAAGCATGATCTAATTTGCTATAGCAAAAAATTCCTTCTTGATCCCCCGAGAGGCAATCGGTTTCACCCTGGATCAACTTTACCTAAAAATGTTAGTACCCAGTTATATTATTTACATTAAGGAAAGAATCCAGGCCTGTTTTAAAGCAATCTACCGTACTGGCCAAAACCACCTCTGGGGGGAGTCTGGTCCACATTTTCACAGCTCTAACTGTGAAGAAACCTTTCCGTATTTGGAGATGATTTTTTTTTTCCTCTAGATGTAAAGCGTGCCCCCTTGACCTTTGTGATGACCTTAAAGTAAATAACTCAACACCAACTTCACTATATGGACCACTTATGTATTTGTACATGTTGATCGTATCCCCCATTAATCTCCTCTTAAGAGAGAATTCAGTTCCTCTAATCATTCCTCATTACTGAGCTCCTCCATGCCTCTAATTAGTGTGGTCGCCCTTCTCTGCATTTTTTCCAATTCCCTGATACCCTTTTTGAGAACTGGCGCCCAAAACTGAACTGTATATTCCAGATGAGGTCTTACTAATGTCTCGATCTCTGGAGTCCATACCTCTCAATACAAGAAAGGATTTTGCTTGCTTTGGAAACCGCAGCTTGGCATTGCATTAAGCTTATGATCTACCAAAACCCCCAGATCCTTCTCCACTATGGATTCCCCCAGTTGTACTCCCCCTAGTATGTAGGATGCATGCATATTCTTAGCCCCCAAATGCATAACTTTACATTTATCAATATTAAACCTCATTTGCCACATAGTCGCCCAATTAGACAGTGCATTGAGGTCTGCTTGTAAGTTGGAGACATCCTGTAAGGACGTTATTCCACTGCATAGCTTGGTGTCATCTGCAAACATTGAAATGGTACTTTTAATCCAAGACCCTATATCATTTATAAATATATTGAAAAGTAAGGGTCCCAACACTGAACCTTGGGGTACACCACTGATAACCTTAGACCTTTCAGAGTAAGAATCATTAACCACTACTCTCTGAATTCGGTCTTTTAGCCAGTTTTCTATCCATTTACAAACTGATCTTTCCAAGCCTGTAGACTTTACCTTACAAGTTAGCCGTGTGTGGGAAACGGTGTCAAACGATTTTGCAAAATCCAAGTATACCACAGCCACAGCCACCCCTCTGTCCAAGGTTTTACTTGCCTCCTCATAAAAATAAATCAGGTTTGTTTGACAACATCTGTCTTTCATGAATCCATGCTGTCTGTTGCTTAAAACATTTTTTCCAACAAGAACTCATCTATGTTGTCTTTTTATTAAACTCTCCAGTATCTTCCCAGCTATAGAAGTTAAACTAACAGGTTTATAGTTACTTGGTAAAGACTTTAATCCCTTTTTAAATATGGGCACCGCATGGACCCTACACCAATCCAGTGATACTATTCCAGTCAATAAAGAGTCCCTAAAAATTAGATACAATGGCTTTGAAATGACAGAGCTCAATTCCTTTAAGATCCGTGGATGAATGCCATCTGGTCCAGGCGCTTTATCTCCCTTTATTGTGTCTAATTACTTCTGGACCATTTCACTTTTGAGCCATTGTGGATCATTTGTGGCTGTGTCACTACCACCCCCACTGTGGACTTGAGCTCCCCCATGCTCCTTTGTATACACAGAGCTGAAAAATATATTTAATAAGTTTGCCTTCTCTTTGTCCCCAGTCACACACTCTAGATTATTTTGTAAAGGGCCTACATGCTCAGACCTGACCTTTTTACTATTAATATATTTGGAGAATTGTTTGGGGTTTGTTCTATCTTTTGCAATCTGTCATTCGTTTTGAATTTTTGCATCCTTGATTTCCTTTTTACATATTCTGTTATATTCTTTGTAAAATGTAAAAGATGATAGTGTTCCCTCATTTTTATATTTTTTAAATGCTCTTTTCGTATCATTTATAACTTTAACTTTTGGCCGTGAGCCACATAGGTTTTATTTTTAGCCTTTTAAACGTATTGCCCAAGGGAATATACTTTACAGTGAGTTTGCACACAGTTTTTTTTTAAAAATTCCCATTTCTGTTCTATGTTTATCTATGCCAATATTCCTTCCCAGTGTAAGTCCTGGAGAGCACCCCTCATCCTTGTAAAATTTGCTCTCTTAAAATTAAGTGTTTTTATCTTTCCCGTATGTGTTTGTTAAATGAAATCATGTTATGGTCACTGTTACCCAGATGTTCTTTTATATGAATATTGGTAATAAGTTCTGCATGATTTGAGATTACCAGGTCCAGCAAAGCGTAATTCCTAGTTGGGGCCTCAATAAACTGGACCATAAAATTGTCCTGTAATGGGTTTATAGATTTTTGCCCTTTAACTGTCCCAGCGGTGCCATTACAGTTAATTTCCGGGTAGTTAAAATCCCCCATTATTATCACTGTCCCAGCCCTTGCAGGCACATGCTACACTGGTGGTCACTGACATGCTACACTGGTGGTCACTGACATGCTACACTGGTGGTCACTGACATGCTGCACTGGTGGTCACTGACATGCTGCACTGGTGGTCACTGACATGCTGCACTGGTGGTCACTGATTGCTGTTTATAAAGATCTCAAATCTACAGCAGGAGGAGGAATATTTCAAATAGTGAATTACAGCAGAGTGCATTGTATAATATATCATTATGGGATGTCTGTACAGATCAGTAATGATTACAGAAAGTAGAGGGAAATGTTTATCTCCTGTGGATGGAGGGGAGAGAACATGCTTTGCATTTATAAGACTGTAATCTATCCTGCTGTGTGTCACTGAGTAATGGACCTGGCTTCAGAATGAGAGGTGTGATTCATGTTAAAGTGGGCTTGTTCACATTTACATGTACAGGCTAGTGTCCCTCCCACATTCATTGAAATGTGCAAAGCATGATGGGAAATGTAGTTTAAGGATTGTGTAAACAGAGAGAAGAGGATATGATGCAATCACTCTTCTAACAGAGCCTTCCTAACTAAATAAATGCCTGCATCATTTGAACTAGAGAGACAACTTCCTGTAAATTAAATTGGACATATCTCTTCAATGGTAAGGAATTTCACAAGTGTAATAAATGTTTAGTGTTTTGTGTAGGGGGTGTACTAATGGAGGATTTTTTTTTTTTTTAAATCCTGGAGTTCTGCTTTAAGAATTGAAAAAGCTACAAGAATGCTTGATAAATGGCCATTAAAGCGTTGGGATTGCTTAAAGTAGTTTTAAATGCTGAAGGCCCCTCTTGATCCAGTGATGTGTACAGGAGCCTCGGCTGTCCCGGGTCTCTCTCCTCATTGGCTGAGACAAAGCAGTGTAAACCATTCGCTCCCACTGCGTTTAATCACAGCCAGTGAGCCAGTGAGGAGAGAGTGGGGGCGGGGCCGAGCAGCGGCTCTGTGTCTTATAGAAGCATAGAGCGGGCCTCAGGAATGAGCACGCACCAGTGCCCCACAGCAAGTGGCTTGGTATTGGGGGCACTGGTTAATGAGGAGGAGCCAGGAGCGCTGGTGGGGGACCTGAGAAGAAGAGGATCAGGGCTGTTTTGTGCAAAACCTTTACACAGAGCAGGTAAGTATGACATGTTTGTCATCCTGTAACAAGGACTCGAGATTGGTTCGTACTGGGAGAGATCCTTATTGGGTGATAAATGCATGTCGGATTTGTAAATATCTGAAGAAATGACTGTTGGTGAAACCGTATTTCTCTTTGAGTGAGTCAAAAGGTAGCAGTTTACCATTGGAGCTAATATGATCAAGGCATTTTACACCTCTGACAGTCCAATTTCCCTGCTCCGTAACAGACAGAAACTCAGGAAGATGTGTGGGAATCCTCCTAATGTTTAACCACCAGTAACTGGTAGGCCTTTATGACTGCCTTCATTGAGGAGGTAAGAGGCCTTGACGCCTCTATATAGTAAATTTCTTAAGGCCTAAATGACCTGATTCAAGGACCCAGAAGCATTACACTCATCAGAGGTCACCCAGCTATGAGCATATGTTAGAAGGGCGGCATAGAAATACTTCTGTAAGTCTGGGCTGGCTAATCCTCCCTCCGTCCAGGGCCTTTTAAGAATAGATTTATTGATTCTGGGAGGGTTATTTAATCAAAAAAGGAGGCTATAGTGGAGTCAAATTGTTTAAAAAACTCTTGAGGCTCCAGATTGGAGAATGTCTAAGAACATAAAGGAAGACTAGGAAAATTTTCATCTTTATTAAATTGATCTTACCTATGTCCTACAAGGGTAGGTTTTCCCAAGCCTGCAATTTGAGTTTAAGTTGATCTAATATAGGGTGTAAATTTAGTTTAGGAAAATCATGTACATTTAGAGAGATCGTAATGCTTAGATATTGGAGAGAGGAGGTCCATGCCAGGGGGAGTGAAAGCTTTCGCTTGCACACTAGCCTAGGCAAAATTTGGGACTTGCTCCAGTTGACCCGCAGCCCCGACAGCCCAATGAAATCAGAGATAACCGCTAGGGCCACGTGTAGTGAGGGACCCAGATCATCGAGAAAAAGCACCAAGTCATCGGCATATAGTGCAAGCTTTTCAACTGGAGCCAACCCGAATGCCCTTCACCGAATCTACATACAAACAAATGTAAGTTGCGCAACTATAAAATTCACATTACATAAAGTGCCAACACCGAATCTGCTCGTCTGAGGACGGTTGCGAGTGGCTCCATCGCCAGAGCGAACAGAAACGGGGAAAGGGGGCAGCCCTGCCTAGTGCCCCGCTCCACCGGAAGGGGGCAAAGAGCAGACCACCAAGTTTAATTTGAGCAAACAGGGCTTTATATAGAATGCTTACCCATCTGCAGAATGAAGGACCAAATCCAAAGGCTCTATGTGCTGCTGCCATATAATTCCAGATCACCATGTCAAAGGCTAAAGCTACCAGAACAGGGGATTGGGAAAGGGAACTTTGGAGTTGCAAATGAGTGAGAACTCGTCTTAGGTTAAAGTCTGTGGACTTGCCCGGCATAAAGCCCGTTTGATCGGCATCAACCAACCCTGGCAGAACCCTGACCAGCCTGGCTGCAAAGTACTTTAGTCAATATTTTGAGATCGTAGTTCAATAAGGAGATGGGCCTATAGGAGGCACAAAAGTAAGGTCTTTACCAGGCTTGGGAATTAGGATAATATGAGCTCCATACATTGTTTGGGGTAGAGAGCCAGTGTCAAAGCAATGCATAAACAGTTTGAGTCTAGGGGCTAAAGTTTTCATAACATTAGTCAGTCACCAGCCTCGCCATCTCGGTGGTGACGCAGAGCCTGCTCGTTGCGATCCAGCCATGCCGAGGCATCCCTGACAGATTGAAAAAATGTGCCTGCCCGCCGGCCGTGACACGTAATTTTGCAGGGTACAACATAGCATAGGAGAGTTGCAAATTATGCAGGCGTCTCTTAACATCAACACACTTAGCACGGCGTCTCTGTACTTCAGCAGAGAAATTGGGATAGTAAGACACTCTAGTGACATTAAATTGAATATTAGCACGTTCCCATGCACATTGCAAAACTGCCTCTCTATCTTGATCGTGAAGAAGATGAGCCAATATCGGTCTTGGGGGAGCTGCTGTCCTGGAGTGCGGTGAGCCCTTTCAACGGTGAAAAGCGAGAGCCTCCTTGCCGAACACATCAAGAAGCCAGCTTTCCACAAAGGCAGTGGGATCTCTACCCTCCGTCTTTTACTGACAGCTCCACGATGCGGATATTATTTTGGCGTAGATGGTCCTCCGTGTCTTCCATGTTATTGGTTTCTTTTGCCAGCTGGTTAGCCGCACGGGCCTCTCTAGCCAAGGAAGGCAGCTTGTCTTCTACATCACTGACTCTACTTTCCACCGCATTCGTCCTTTCCCAGATCTTTTGGAGGTCCTGGCGCAGCAACAACACCTCCTCTCACAGGCTCCCAAATTGATCCTTTAACCACTGGGAGCGCCACACCAGCTTGCACAGACTTTTAAAAGATTTTGTATTACTATGGAACAGCCAACGTGTTTCGGGGGCTCAACACTCCCCCTTCATCAGGGTTAAAAGCTAGACAATAAAAAATATACAGAGAGTCCTTAAAATATGTTAAAAGCTATGGAAATATACAAGTATTAAAGTAAAATGCCTTAATACAGTAATTATCTGAGCCAGAAAGGACATACATTACCAGTCTTTGAAAGTTGGTGTGGTGTTCCCATCCTTTCAAAACCTCAACGTACCCCTCTGGGGGTCCAACAAAACCCCACAGTTGCTGCCTCTATGACCTCGAACCATCTATTCCACCAAAACAAATCCACATAAGGTTCATCGCTCCTACATCACAAAGATTTTTCTATTACAAGGAATGTTTACATGTCTTGTAATAGGAATAAAAGTGATCATTTTTTTTAAAGGACAGTGTAAAAATAAAAAGTAAAATAAATAATTAAAAAAAAATAAAAATCTAAAGCGCCCCATCCTTGCGCGTAGAAGCTAACGCATACATAAGTCCTGCCCATATATGAAAACGGTGTTCAAACCACACGTGAGGTATCGCTGCGATCGTTAGAGTGAGAGCAATAATTTTAGCCCTAGAACTCCTTTGTAACTCAAAACTGGTAACCTGTAGAAATTTTTAAATGTCACCAATGGAGATTTTTAAGTTACAAAGTTTGTCGCCATTCCTGCGCTTGTAAGATCGCTGCTCAAATACTGTGTGACATAAAGTTTTGTAACGACTGCCATTTTATTCTCTAGGGTGTTAGAAAGAAAAATATATCATTTCAGTACAATTGGACAAACAAGGTTCCCTGGGGGGATAATGCGGTGCTAGAGGATTGAGTCAAACCAAAAAGATTCAATAAAAAATATATATCTTTATTATGACAATTAGTCCATAAAAAATCGAAGCTTTGATACAAATATACACATTTAAAAGCACAGTAATACAACTGTTACATGGTGGAGTTGAGCCAAGGTGGTATGGCGAAGAGTCAGCTGGTATCCCAACATGTTTCGCCCTCGTGGGCTTCTTCAGGGGATTAGACTGACCGCCACCCAATCTATTTAAAAAATGATCAGACGCACAATGATTATATAGCATATTAACATTTCAAACAATTACTTTTATTTATCAGTAATTGGACCGCCCCTATGGTATAATGTTCCAACTCCCGACCGGGTGCCCTCCCACCACACCCCCCCACATCATGCCCAAGCCAGGACTCACCAATGCCGGACCCACCCCCGATATGCACCAGGAAGTCCCCGACCAACCAACTGCCCGACTAATATAGTAACTGCAGGTGATGTAAAAAAGTCCAGGCTGGAAAAAGCACAAATAAGATGGAGAGGAGAAGAATAGTTTATCACGAGATAACATTTGTTTCCCCAACTGGGGTTAAACATAAGAAAAGTATACAATCAGGTGTGTATAACTAAAAGGGGTATGCCTACGCCCATATTAGTAATGATAGATAAATCAACCCTACATATAGGTGTCCATCTAACCATATATGAAATAATACAACCAAAATTTGCACTTACGTATGTAAAGACTACAGTGGGGGACAACGTTGGGGGCGCTAATAGTATGGTAATCCAAGAATGGAGATGAATCAAGTGCAGATAGTGGACAAATTAAATTTTAGAGAGAATAGTTTGCACATGAGTTCAATCTGCAAAAACAACAAGAATCCTAAGTAAATAGCAAAAATTCATCCAAAAATACGCAGCGGGTTGAGCAATCAATTACCGTGTCTATATAAAGAGGTGAAGCAGATCCAAACAGAATGCCCCCTCACAGCCGATGTCAATAAAGAGAAACACTCAATTAGATACACAGTATCCGAACTTGTCCTATCAAAGATGGAAACAATGTATAACAATCAGCCGACACGTAAATTGCAAACTAGCTAATCAGTTTTCAGGCCATAGGCAAGCCAACATCATACCTGCACAGAGAACGACCATTATATGCGCCCCCAATCATCGGCTCGATGGACACCGGAACCGCCGGCTTTTATACATCACCCACTCGGCGGGCGTATGATGTCACCCGCCGAGTGCGGACATAGAGCATGGCGGGCGCATGCACCTTCGCCTTTAGTACGCTAGGAACTACATCTCCCATGCCGCATCTCCAAATGCGGAGTACGGCAAGAGGGACGGAGCAGGCACACGCCCGCCACCTACCGTTGGAATGGTATGGTGATACGGGCGGCCAGCAAGTTTAACCAAACATAGATGTATTCAAGCGGAGGACAGCAATAACCAGGCCATGTGGTGAGGGGAGGGAGAGGCCAGGCGTGGACACCTATATGTAGGGTATCATTACTAATATGGGTGTAGGCATACCCCTTTTAGTTATACACACCTGATTGTATACTTTTCTTATATTTAACCCCAGTTGGGGAAACATGTTATATCGTGATCAACTATTCTTCTCCTCTCCATCTTATTTGTGCTTGTTCCAGCCTGGACTCTTTTACATCACCTGCAGTTACTATATTAGTCGGGCAGTTGGTTGGTCGTGGACTTCCTGGTGCATATCGGGGGTGCGTCCGGCATTGGTGAGTCCTGGCTTGGGCATGATGTGGGGGGGCGTGGTGGGAGGGCGCCCGGTTGGGAGTTGGAACATTATACCATAGGGGCGGTCCAATTACTGATAAATAAATGGTATTGTTTGAAATGTTAATATGCTATATAATCATTGTGCGTCTGATCATTTTTTAAATAGATTGGGTGGCGATCAATCTAATCCCCTGAAGAAGCCCACAAGGGTGAAACATGTTGGGATACCAGCTGACTGTTCGCCAAACCACCTTGGCTCAACTCCACCATGTAACAGTTGTATTACTGTGCTTTTAAATGTGTATATTTGTATCAAAGCTTCGATTTTTTTTTATGGACTAATTGTCATAATAAAGATATATATTTTTTATTGAATCTTTTTGGTTTGACTCAATCCTCTAGCACCGCATAATCCCCCCAGGGAACCTTGCTTGTCCAATTGTACTCAAATAACATTTTGGGATGAGGTGCCTCTTGCTTATCTAGCTATCTAGCAGTTAATTGGCCAAGGGAACATCTAAATAATCATTAAAAATATATAATGTTTGGGGGTTCAAAGTAATTTTATAGCAGAAAAAAATGGTTTTAACTTGTAAACACCAAACCCAAAAAAGAGGCTCGGTCTGGAAGTGTTTAATGTATTGACTGATGCTGTGCACATATGCACTGCCTCCAGTATCTCTGTCAGTGTAGGCTGTTCTGACTCATCCTGTATGGTATCAGTAAACAGGGGAGTCTGAGAGCCTATGTCAGCATGAACATCTGGGCTGCTAGGCATGTCTTCCTCATCTTGCCCCCTCTCAGCTTGTGCATACTGGCCAGCAGGCCCAGCACTCTCAGCAGCTTCCCCACAGTTGGCCTCAGCTCATTTTCGGGGCATGGTATAACATGTCCTGTGGCTGGTTCTTATCGAGGCTCTTTTGGAGCTTCTTGCTGCCCCCATCTTTGGGCTTCTCTGTAGCACATGGAGTGCACTGAGCCAGGGCTGCCATCTTAGGAGTCCAGGCCCGCCCTCTTTGCCTTTGCGGGTCACCCCCTCATGCAGAGGGCCGGTGGTGGGACTGGAGATGCAGCGGAGCCGCAGCCAGCTGTGAAGCTGGGGGAGGATCACAAAGCAGGATCGGGTGTGGAGCTGTGAGGGACACGTCCTCTCACATGTCGATATTGACCATGCCTCCGGGGACATCTGCCTTTACACACGCATGGACTTTAATGACATCCCAGTCTTAGTCCGTAGGAGTATGTCCCACCCTTTGCAACTACTATAACAGCTTCAACTCTTCTGGGAAGGCTGTCCACAAGGTTTAGGAGTGTGTCTATGGGAATGTTTGACCATTCTTCCAGAAGCGCATTTGTGAGGTCAGGCACTGATGTTGGCTGAGAAGGCTTGGTTCGCTGTCTCCGCTTTAATTCATCCCCAAGGTGTTCTATGGAATTGTGTGCAGACCAGTCAGGCCATTGCAATTGAACTGTTCTAATAGGAGCAACTCAAGTCACTCTGACTTAGAAAAAGGTTCCTGTACTACTTTGGGGGCAATTTCAGGTGACTTGCATTGATTTCTAGTACAGTAGTCGTTTGCGAGCCGCACTGAAGTCACGCTGTGTGGGGTCGTGCTGAGTCGCCCCTGAAGTCAGATTGCCCCTGTGTGAACCGGCTCTTATGAGATTTGCATTTTGTTTTTGTGTAGATGTTACAACTTTTTTGGAATTGGGGTTATAATTTTCTGCTTGTGTGATTGACTCACTGATTTTCGCAGAAGTCTGCAGATACAAGTCAGATTTTAGGCATCCTCTGCAACAACAAAAAATCTTTCTGGTGAAATATTCCCAAAGAGTTCATAATATCTAAAGGCAGTCAGACCCTTCTAGTGTCCTTATTGGAAACCTGTATATGCAACAGCTGACTGATAATCAAACTCGCTCCCATTCAGATTCACTTTGCGCATTGACATAGACAAACTAACAAACAGTTATTTCTTGAGAGGAGGAATGGGTAGGAATCTGCAACAGTTTATTAAACTCCTTGCAATCTACATTGTAAGGGAAATTATAATACCTTGTATGCATTATATTTTGCCTGCGCTAATAAGCGCACTTTTCAGCTCTTTTGCATAATGCATTTGATTGACCTGTGTTGAAGCAGACACAGATTGCTTCATCTCACATGGCCGCTCTCAGGGATCTTGTCCTGCCTGAACTCTGCTTTTCGGCCTTTATTTATACTGGTCAAACAGGGATAACAAAACAAAAGGGACTTGATGGCTTCACAATCAGCCAATCAGCCTCCAAGGCACAG
Source organism: Glandirana rugosa (assembly GCA_018402905.1). Classification (NCBI taxonomy): domain Eukaryota; kingdom Metazoa; phylum Chordata; class Amphibia; order Anura; family Ranidae; genus Glandirana; species Glandirana rugosa. The sequence continues at coordinate 31,113 of BLSH010314323.1, read as the reverse complement.
TCACATGACATGAGCTCAAATACAAAACCACCAACCAATGACACACTTGTTTATATTCAAACTATACAATAGGAAAGGCATGCATGTATGGGGTGGGGGGTTGGCTGGCCTGTATGAGAGACAGCTGACAATGAAAGCCATGTGCTATCTTCACAGAGGCCATACAACAAATCACCCCACACATGTACAAACCTGCCAATTACAACGAATCACTATCCAATACAGCTCTATAAACTATATTCCATAGCAATTATGCTACTGTTCCATTAAAGGGTAAATTACAACACAAAGGAATATAGCTGCAGATTTCTGTCACATTGATCAGATGCCACAGAAAGCTTACAGATCATTATCCTTACATAAAAGGCAATACTGATTCCATAACGCAAGTAAACTGCCACCAAGCAGATCGATCTGTACAGAAGACAGGGGCCCCTGATTGACGGTAATACACCCGCGCCACAGAACGTGCATTGCACCTCAAAGATCCGGACTGGCGTTTGCTCCAGTGATAACCGCTCAGAGCGCCTGCCGGCCGGGATGATCGGGCGGGTAGCGTGTAATTATCAAATGATGGAAGATTTCCATTGTAAAATGGCCTTTCCTCAATATCGGTTAAAGCCATATTCGCTGTACACAGCGAATACCGGTAAACCGACACTGGGAGACACTGTGACAATACATAATACACATCCTAAATTTCTACAACAACATCAGTCCCCCAGAGGGGATTGCTTTTTTTTAACGAAAGTGGAGTCACTCTTTAAGCTTTAGTGTCAAATTGAAACAGATCTTTGCATAGTGATTTAAATCATTTAAAATTGTGTGTTTCCAAAGACTGTTGTCTAGTACAGAATCTAATGCAACTGCAAGTTTTTTTAGTGTGCTTAAATTTAGAAAGTCGGGCATACACAAAAGATGGTAAATCAACATAGATTAGTAGTGAATAAACGTGAACTTTTTCCCCTTCATGTTGTGTTTTTATGATCCTCTCTCATATACCCTCTATGACAAGAACAATGTGTGACCTGTTCAAAGCCTAAGCAGCCAAAATTAAAAACAGAAAAATCAGCACAAGAGATGACATAACTCACAGCCAGTGTGCCCCTTTTGCTGATACCCCTTCTTTTAGTAGAATTCCTCCTCTGTCCTGTCCCCACGCCCCAGGCTGTGTTAGGTCTAGGGCTGCAACTAACGATTGTTTTCATAATCCATTAGTTGGCCGATTATTGTTTCAATTAATCGGATAATAACGTTAAAAAAATGGGTGCATAATTTAGTTAATATGTAAAGTTGTTTTAAAAAAGGCAATTTATTCTTAAATATCTCTATGTAGTGGTAAATATAATAACCAACTATATGGCTAGGGAGCAAAATCTCTAATCCACTCTGAGAATAATAGACAGAAGAGATATACTGTATACACTATTAGAGTTTTAATCTGGTAAATATCATCAGACTCAGAGATCAAATTTTTTATTTAAAAGAAAAAAAAATGTTTTGCAGATTTTCAGACAGAACTGTAATGTAGTATATGCTGGCCATACAAAAACAATGCCTTACAAAAAAAAAAAGTAATCTTAAGAACGTTTGTTTTATTTTCTAATCGTTAGTGGGGTCAAATTGACGTTTCAACCACAGTGATGGGAACATCCGAAGGAGCAGAATAAAAAACTTCTTGGTCAAAGAAATTTTCAGACGGTGTATGTGGTTTTCGTTCAGAAATTACATTCATTTTAAAACTGAATGTTAACCACTTCCATACAGGACACTTATGCCCCCTTCCTTCCCAGACCAATTTTCAGCTTTCAGTGCTCTCACATTTTAAATGACAATTACTCATTCATGCTATACTGTACCCAAACAAAAATGTTATAATTTTTTTCCTCACAAATAGAGCTTTCTTTTGGTGGTATATAATCACTGCTGCGTTTTTTTTCCCCAATATAAGCCAAAAAGTAGCGAAAATTTTGAAAAAAAAACACTTTTTTTAGTTTGTATTGAAAAATTTTGCAAAAAAGTAATTTTTCTTCATAAATTTGGGCCATAATTTATACTGCTACATATCTTTGGTAAAAATAACCCAAATTAGTTTATATTATTTATACTCTGTGAAAGTTATAGAGTCTACAAGCTATGGTGCAAATCATTGAAAATTGATCACACCTGATGTACTGACCACCTATCTCATTTCTTGAGACCCTAACAAGCCAGGAAAGTACAAATCCCCCCAAATGACCCCTTTTTGGAAAGTAGACATTCCAAGGTATTTAGTAAGGGGCATGGGGAGTTTTTTGAAGTTGTAATTTTTTTCCCACAATTCTTTGCAAAATGAAGATTTTTTTTTTTTTTTTTTTACACAAAATTGTTAAACAACAAGTTTTCTCACACACAGCATATGCATACTTGCAATGACATCCCAAAATACATTCTGCTAGTACTCCTGAGTATGGCGATACCCCATGTGTGAGACTTTTACGCAGCCTGGCCACATACAAAGGCCTAACATTGAAGTAGCACCTTCAGGCATTCTACGAGCATACATTACACATCTCATTTCTCAGCCACCTATTAATTTTTGAAGGCCCTGGAGCACCAGGACAATGGAATTGCCCACAAAATGACCCCATTTTGGAAAGCAAACACCCTAACGTATAATCTATAAGGCATAATGAGTCTTTTGAACGGTTCATTTTTTTCCAGAAGATGTTGGAAAATGTGGGAAAAAATGAAAATGCATTTTTTTTAACACAAAGTTGTCCATTTATAGGATATTTCCAACACATAGCATGTACATAGCAAAAATGACACCCCAAAACACATTCTGCTACTCCTGAGTATGACAATACCACGTGTGAGACTTTTACACAGCCTGGCCACATACAGAGGCCCAACATTGAAGTAGCACCTTTAGGCGTTCTACAAGCATAAATTACACATCTCATTTCTCAACAACCTATTACACTTTTGAAGGCCCTGGAGCACCAGGACAATAGAATTGCCCACAAAATGACCCCGTTTTGGAAAGTAAACACCCCAACGTATAATCTATGAGGCATTATGAGTCTTTTGTATGGTTTGGAGTCTTTGAAAAACACGGAAAGAAATTAAAAACTCTTTTTTCTCCTACGTTCACTGACAGACGCAGCCCTTCATTGACAAGTGTGCGTTATATGCACATCCTACCAGGATCATCTTTTTTGCTACCGCTTTTTTATTTTTCCCAAGCTATCTGATGAAGACTGCTATCAAGAAGCCGGCTGGGGCATAGAGGATCTCTAGTATCCTGCAATTTTCCCCAGCGCGGCCGACCGATGCGAGCTAGCTTTAGCCTTGGCGGGGCCCGCCGCATTGTGCCCGTTCCATGCGGGTGGCCAGGGGGTGACCCCCCCCTTACGCCCAGTGACCGAACCTTGTTCCCGTCCAGGGGCCTGTGGCTTGCAGCATCCCTCTCCGGCAGTGGGAGGAAGGTCTGCAGCTGGGTGCCTACCCGCTGCGCCCGTTGGACTGGTGAGTGACCCCCCTAGGGGCGCGGAGGGGGGCTGGGCGATTTAGCGATTTGAGCCGGCCGGTGGAGGGTGTTTCGCTGGGCTAGAGCCTCCCCTGGGTGTTTTCGCCCCCTCCTCTCCGCACAAGGGGTGATTGTGCCGGTACCTCCGCTGGAAAGATTCCGAGGCTTCTACTCCAACCTGTTTGTGGTACCCAAAAAGGGGGGGGTCAGGCCGGTTCTGGACCTAAAGGCGCTAAATCACTTTCTGAGGGTGCGAAAATTCAGAATGGAATATGTCTGGTCGTGGCCGCCCTACACCAAGGGGACTTCATGGTGTCTCTGGATATCAGGGACGCGTATCTCCACGTTCCCATTTGTCTCCGGCACCAGCGTTTTCTGTGCTTTGCGGTGGGAGATCTGCACTACCAATTCGTGGCACTTCCCTGCGGTCTGGCCTCGGCTCCTCGGGTGTTCACCAAAATGGTGGCTCCGGTGTTGGCACTGTTGAGGCAGAGAGGCATTGCGGTGGTAGCGTACCTCGACGACCTGCTCCTGAGGAGAACGTTGCTATCACCATGGCCTCATTGAAGGACTTTTGCTGGCTGATCAATCTGCAGAAGTCGACATTGACACCGTCCTGTTGCCTGGAATACCTGGGTCTGATTCTGGACACGGAGCAGGCGAAGGTGTTCTTACCTCCGGCAAAGTTGCTGACACTGCATGCAGCGGTGCAAACCCTGCTGTCACGCTGGTGGTCTTCCTTGCGGTTCTGTATGCGGGTGTTGGGGCTCATGGTTTCAGCATTCGAGGCGGTACCTTATGCCCAGAGTCACACTCGGCTCCTTCTGCGAGCAATTCTGTCACGGTGGGACAAGTCTCCGTTGTCCCTGGACCAGCTGGTCAGATTGGATCCTCAGACCAGAGGGTCATTGACCTGGTGGCTTCAGGCCCTGGCCCTGGCCCTGACGTTGGGGAAGGAATTTCTTCCCCTGAATTGGTCGATAGTCACGACTATTGGGCTGGGGGGGTCCTGGGGCAGCTGTCTGCTCAGGGCCGCTGGTTGGTGCAGGAATCCTGCCTTCCGATCAGTGTGCTGGAGTTGAGGGCGATCAGGCTCTGCCTCTCCCACTGGACTGTGCGGCCTCCCGGTTCAGGTTCAGTTGGACAACGCCACGGCGGTGGCGTATGTGAACCATCAGGGCGGAACGAGGAGCTCTGCAGCGGCTGCGGAAGCAGCTCTCATTCTGCGATGGGCAGAACTTCATGTGCCGGCAATCACCGCCATTAACATTCCGGCCGTAGAGAATTGGCAGGCGGATTTTCTCAGCCGCCAGACGCTGGATCAAGGGGAATGGTCCCTACATCCAGAAGTGTTCCGCCAGGTTTGCCACAAGTGGGGCACGCCAGACGTAGATATCATGGCGTCTTGGTTCAATCACAAGGTGGAAACCTTTGTGTGCAGGACAAGGGATCCGCTGGCGGCCCCCATGGTAGCGCCTTGGAGTCGGTATCGGCTCCTGTATGCCTTCCCTCCCATCAAGCTTCTACCGCGGCTAGTGCGCAGAGTGGAAGCGGAGGGGATTCCGACAATCCTAGTGGCTCCGGATTGGCCTCGGCGTCCTTGGTACGCCGATGTGGTGCTAATGGTGGCAGATGTTCCCTGGCATCTTCCGCTGCGCGAAGATCTGTTGTCTCAGGGACCCATCATGCACCCTGCTTTACCCTCGCTGGCTTTGACGGCTTGGCTATTGAGTCCCAGGTGTTGAGGGATAGGGGTGTCGCTGACTCCATGAACCCTACCATGCTTAAAGCGCGCAAGTGCACTTCGCGCAAGATTTATCATCGCACCTGGAAGGCCTATATTGCCTGGTGTGAGGCGGGGGGTTGGAACCCTCGCTCTTACGTTGTGTCCAGGGTCCTGGCTTTTTTGCAGCAGGGCCTGGATAAAAAATTGGCACTGAGTACCAGTGGTGTATTTAGGTTATGTGCTGCCCTAGGCCTGACTAAACTCATGCACCCCTAATTTCAATACGGCCCTCCCATTCCTGACACGGCCACACCCCTTTCTGTTTAAGGCCCGCCCTATCCGTAAACCACGCCCCTTCCCCTTTAGGCCCCGCCTAGGGCACATGGGGGTACATCAGGGCACATGTGGGTACATCAGGGCACATGGGGGTACATCAGGGCACATCAGTTAAGTGTTACCAGTCTTTTCTTTCTTACCCTCCCGGCATAACTTTAATCCCCACGTACTCAAATCAGTCCGGATCCCGTCGTGTATTGGATTTATGTGGTGACCATGAGTCACGGTTAAAAAATAGGTCCGGGACGACGTTTTTTCGGTCCTGGGACCTGTGTTGCATTCTCGC
>BLSH010314323.1:14444-25244 GCA_018402905.1 Glandirana rugosa | reverse complement strand
ACAGTGCAGGGGGGTCAGGAGAGCATAGTACTGAAGGTCAGGAAGGTACAGTGGGATCAGGACAGCTGGGCATGGTGCTGGGGCATTACAAGTGCCGGGTGTCTGTAGCACTGGTTGTCAGGAGGGTATGGTGCACTGCTGGGGCATCAGAAGTGCCGGGTGTCAGGAGCACTGGTTGTCAGGAGGGCAGCAGGGAGGTGGGTGCGCAGGAGGGCATCAGGGTGATGGGTGTGCAGGAGGGCACCAGGGGGATGGGTGTGCAGGAGGGCATCAGGGGGGTGGGTGTGCAGGAGGGCATCAGGGGGGTGCAGGGTAGGAGGGCTTGGGCATTAGGAGGGCTGGAGTGTATAGAAAACACATCATTTCTTTTCAGTGCAGTGTGGCGTTGAAAGCAGTTGTGTGCAGTTGAAAGCATACGTTATATATTTAATAAGCTTGTAGTAGTATCATTCTAGTAAAATATGATCTGTACATTAATTTGATGTGCCAAGTAGCCAATATGGATCAAATTAATGTACAGATCATATTTTACTAGAATGATACTACTACAAGCTTATTAAATAATCCACAGCAGTGAAAGCTCATGTACTGCAAAATTTACAGTACATGAATTTTCACTGAATGGGGATTATTTAATGTGTTTGCACCCCATGTCTGCATACAAATGCCATTGTAATTTATTACAGTACCTGCTGCTGTTATGGCCGCTCCCTGGAGTTTCTTATCATCCTCCTCTCTCTCCCCTCCTCCTATTCCGGGGAGAAGATGTTCTATTTTGCAAGGATCCGCGCGGAGGAGGGTAGGCGGAGCCTAATGCTCTGCCTCCACAAACAGTGATGTGCACAAGATCTGGCCAGTCACAGGCCGTCTTGTGGGGGCGGCAGCCGGGGACTCTATTGCGGGAGGCGTCTTGTGGGGGCGGCAGCCGGCAGTCGCTCCCCTCCCGGCGACATAGCGTCAAAGTAATCCTGCAGACTGGCGGTAACATCGCCATGCAGGTCAGACGCCGTCGCCGGGAACTCTATTGCGGGAGGCGGCCGCGGGAAGTGCCCGCGAGAGCCAGGACTCGGTGGACGAGTGGGAGTGTATGGGGGGGCGGCTTTTTCGCCGCCCCCCGCAATGTGCCGCCCTAGGCCTGGGCCTTGTTGGCCTAGGCCAAGAAGCAGTACTGCTGAGTACTCAAGGGGATTTGAATTTGGTGCTTTCTGTGCTGCTGAAACCGCCATATAAGAAGATCAGGGATATTCCCTTACAATTGCTGTCGCAGAAAGTGGCTTTCTTGATGGCCATCACATCCACTAGGCGGGTGTCTGAGTTGGCAACGTTGTCCTGCAAGTCTCCTTACCTAGTCCTTCATAAGGACAAGGCGGTCTTGCGCCCTTCTCCTTCGTTTCTACCGAAGGTGGTCTCTTCTTTTTACATTAATGAAGATATTGTTCTTCCTTCGTTGTGTCCGCACCCGTCACACCCCAAGGAATTTGAGTTACATTCTTTGGATGTCGTGAGGGCTTTGCGGGTGTACTTGGCGTCTACAGGCTCCTTTCGGAAGTCTGATGCGTTGTTTGTGCTGACAGATGGTCTGCGCAAAGGATTGGCGGCCTCGTTGGCTACTTTTTACCGTTGGATCAGACAGATCGTGACTCATGCAAATACTGTTCGGGGCAAAGTACCCCCTTTTCCAGTCAGGGCGCATTCCACCAGGGCAGTTAGCACTTCCTGGGCTTTCAGACTTTCCCTTTATTTTTACACAAAGTGGTCAATTTATAAGATATTTCTAACACAAAGCAAAAATTACACCCCAAAATACATTCTGCTGTTCGTCCCGAGTATGACGATACCACATGTGTGAGACTTTTACACAGCCTGGCCGCATAGAGAGGTCCAACATGCAGGGAGCACCGTCATGCGTTCTAGGAGCATAAATTACACATAAAATATCCTAATGACCTATTACACTTTTGAAGGTCCTGGAGCACCAGGACAGTGGAATTACCCACAAAATGACCCCATTTTGGAAATCAAACACCCCAACGTATATTCTATGAGGTATTATGAGTCTTTTGTATGGTTCATTTTTTTCCACAATCTTCGAAAAACATGGAAAGAAAATGAAAACGTATATTTCGCTTCCGTTCACTGACAGATGCAGCATTCTTATGACACATGGGGTTATGCTCATCCTACTAGGAGTAGCCTAGGCAAAACAAACAAAAGCGTAGGTTGGCCCCTCCCAGGGGGCCGTCCTCACCTTCGCATATAATCCCCCTGCTCTGTACAGCACATCAGTTTTTATTTGCCTAGTGCAAGGAGTAGACCTGGCTCCCTATGGGAGCAGCGGTCTCCTGAAGATTCATCTAAGGAAGACTGCTATCAAGAAGCTGGCTGGTGGTATAGAGGATATCTCGAATCCTAATCTTTCCCCAGTCCGGCCAACACTATGCGAACCCCCTTAGGGGGGCCCACCGCATAGCGCCCGTTCCGTGCGGGCGGCCAGTGGCTAAAACCCATTAGAGCCCAGTGACTGGTTCACCTGTCCAGTGGCCTGGCCAGCAGCATGCCTTCTTGCGGGGAGGTAGGTCTGCTCCGGGTGGCTACCCGCTGCGCCCATCGGATTGGTGAGTGAACCCCTCTTCCGCCCTAGAGGCATGGAGAGTGGGCACCTGGGCAGCTCTGTGGTGGTCAGCCGGTGGGGGTCTGTTAGAGGCCTTCCCCCCACTCCCCCTCCCCCCTCAATCCCCCGCAGGCACCTTTGCACTAACCGTTCCAATCTGCACCGACCGTCCGGAGCAATGTCTTAGGTGGGTCGTCGCCATAGGATTTTGGAGCACAGCTCGTTCATGGCCGACCGCACGTGTGTAATGGCAGTGCCCATTGTTTGAGAACCATGTGGTTTCCAGCCTGCTCTCTGGCGGCCTCCAGTAGTCGATTGGGAGAACTGCAGTCCTTGTGCAGGAAGTCCTCAAAAACGGGTGTGGGCTTCCGGTTTTTTGCTTGGACAGCATGGTTCACACACAGTAACAAGCTCCTGACGTGCAGCAGTTCGTGGGCATTGCTCTTCAGTTGGAGTGCTGAGGCATCAAACAGCAAGTATAGCTGACGCTTCCTGGGTGCCGGTAGCGGTGGGTGTAATCGGCCCGGGTCTCCCTGGCTGATTGTGGGGTAGAGGTGGTGGTTACACAGGGGGGTACCGGGCTGAGATGTCAGAGGCCGGCAATTCTATGGCAGGTATACCTGCAGATCTACAGTCCACCCCAGGATCATTAGTGTCCTTGGAACAGCTGAGGGCGGTGTTTGGGGAGCTCTTTCCCCGGGCAGGGGTGCCCGTTCCGAGGGGCCCCCAGAAGCGCCCACCCCCTCCTCCTTTCCTCAGGGGAGGATTCGGATCTAGAAAGCACCTCAGTGGTCACACCTGTGGATCTTTCAGAGGGTGAGCCGCCCTCAGAGAGCGAAGAGGATCAGGAGGCTCCTAGTGCGCGGGATAAAGCGATAGTGGAAGCACTGATCACTGATATTCGCGACTCTATGCGACTGAACTAAACAGGGGAGTCGCATGAGTCCGCATATGTTTGTGGACCGCTTAGACCCCCTAGGTCCCCTAGGGCTTACCCTTATGATCAGTTGTTTGAACAGGCAGTGTTCAAGGAATGGCGGAAGCCACCAAGTTCCTTGACTTTGCCTAAAAGCTTTGCTGTTCGCTACCCCTTTGAGGAAAGCTGTACTAAGAGATGGGCTCCATCCTTTAAGGAGGCGGCCGATCGACGCACAGAGAGAGTATCTAAAGCACTATTCTTGTTGGCTGGGTCAGCCATGCGGCCGGCGCTGGCAACTGCTATGGCGGCACAGTCTCTTCGCGAGCACGCTGCCGCTCTGTGCACTAGTTTGTCTAGTGAATGTGCACAGGCTGAGGTACAGCGGATGCAACATTTGGAAGAAGGTCTCCGCTACATATGCCATGCGACTTTGGACCTTCTTCCCATATTGTCAAAAAAAACCAAAAAAACATTTTTTTGTTTTTTTCAATTGTTATCAGGCGGATGTTGTGGCTCCGCTCTTGGTCGGGCGACCAGGCTTCAAAGAAAGCTCTGGCAGACTTGCCTTTTCAGGGAGAGCGTCTGTTTGGCCCACAATTGGATAAAAATATTAAGGATTTACGGGAGGGAAGAGTGCTTTCCCTCCTGAGCCGAAGCGGCGAGATCACCGTCGTAGGCAAGGTCCTGTCTCTTCTGGTCAGAAGAAGGTTTTTCGGGCGCCCAGCCCAGCGGGCAAGGCCGGGAAGGCGTTTACGGGCCGCAACAAGGGGTCCTGGCAGCGTAAGCCCGAAAAAGCGGAGGACAAGTCTGCCTCCGCATGATGGGTGGCCCCCACCCGCCTCAAGGTCATCTTGAAGTCATCTTGAACGCCGGCTTGCCGGCTGGAGTACCTGGGTCTGATGCCGGACACGGTACAGGCTGGGGTGTTCCTAACACCAAGCAAGCTTCTAATGCTTTAGGCAGGGCGAACCCTGTGATCGCGCCAGTGGTTCTCCTTACGGTTCTGTATACGGGTGTTGGGGCTCAGGAGGTCGACTTGCGAAGCGATACCTTACGCCCAGAACACTCAGCTCCTGCGGAAGGCAATTTAGTCGCGGTGGGACAAATCTCCTCTATCCCTTGATAGGCCGATCAGGTCGGAGTGTCAGTTCTGGGGACCCTTGGTTTGGGGGATTCAGGTTCCGGCCCTAAAAGGGGGGAGAAGTTTTCTTCCCCTCAATTGGTCCGTGGGACAGTAGGGCTGCGCCGCCCGGTTCTGGTTCAGTCGGTCAATGCCACGGAGGTGGCGTACGTAAACCATCAGGGCAGAACAAAAAGCGCAGCAACAGCCGCGGAGGGGGCTCAGATACGTCGGGGGGCAGTGTTTCACAGGCCTCGAGGGCAGTATTGGCTGCTGTGCATTTTTCCTCCTCTAAAGGCTCTACCACGGGTCGTACGCGGGGTAGAGGCGGAGGAAATCCCGACAATCCGGGTAGCTCCGGCTTGGCCCCGGCGTCCTTGGTATACCGATGTAGTACGGATGGTAGCAGAGGTTCCGTGGTGGCTTCCGCTTCACGGGGACCTGCTGTTTCAGGGGCCCATCTTGCACTCTGCTTTACCCTCGCTGGCTTTGACGGCTTGGCTATTGAGTCCCAGGTATTGAGGGATAGGGGTGTCTCTGACTCCGTAATCCCTACTATGATAAAAGCACGTAAGAGTTCCTCACGTAAGATTTATCATAGGACCTGGAAAGCCTACATTACCTGGTGCGAGGCAGGGGGTTGGAACCCCCGCTCTTATAGAGTATCCAGAGTACTGTAATATTTACAGCAAGGTCTGGACAAGAACCTGGCGTTAAGTACGCTTAAGGGGCAGATTTCGGCCCTGGCGGTTCTTTTTCAACGTCCTTTGGCGTCTCATTCATTGATCCGTACATTTGCACAGGGGGTACGTCATGTGGCTCCTCGGATACGGTCACCTTTGACACCGTGGGATTTGAATCTGGTGCTTTCTGTGTTGCAGAAACCGCCATATGAAAGGATTAGGGACATTCCCTTACAGTTGTTGTCGCAGAAGGTGGCCTTTCTGGTAGCTACCACATCCGCAGGCGGGTGTCGGAGTTAGCAGCATTATCCTGCAAGTCACCTTACTTTGTCCTCCATAAGGACAAGGCAGTTTTGCAACCTTCCCCTTCGTTTCTTCCGAAGGTGGTTTCTTCCTTTCATTTAAATGAGGATATTGTTCTCCCCTCGTGCCCGCACCATCACATCCCAGACAAGTTGAGCTGCATTCTTTGGATGTGGTGAGGGCCTTGCGGGTGCATTTAAGTTCTACAGCTTCCTTTCGGAAGTCTGATTCTTTACTTTTGCCCACGGATGGGTCGCGCAAAGGTATGGCGGCCTCGTCAGCTACCGTGTCTCGTTGGATACGGAAGACTGTGACTCATGCATATGAGATTCGGGGTAAGGTTCCCCCGTTTCCAGTCACGGCTCATTCCACCAGGGCAGTTAGTACGTCCTGGGCATTTAGACACCAAGCCTCGGTGTCCCAGGTGTGCAAAGTGGCTACTTGGGCCTCAGTGCACACGTTTACTAAGTTTTACAAAATTGATGTTTCAGCATCCTCAGATGCTGCTTTTGGCCGCCAAGTATTACAAGCGGCAGTATAGGCGCAGTTAGCACCGCCTAAGAGGGCGTTTTTCTGTTTGGCACAGTTGTTATGATTTTGCCCACCCCTCTTGATTGGCACAGCTTTGGGACGTCCCCATGTGTCATAAGAATGCTGCGTCTGTCAGTGAACGGAAGAGAAAAAGGGATTTTTGTATAACTTACTGTAAAATCCTTTTCTCTGAGTTCACTGACAGATGCAGCACCCAACCCTCTGCGTTGGTTTTGTATGGCTTGTTACAAACTGATGTGCTGTACAGAGCAGGGGGATTATATGCTAAGGTGAGGACGGCCCCCTGGGAGGGGCCAACCTATGCTTTTGTTTGTTTTGCCTAGGCTACTCCTAGTAGGATGAGCATAACCCCATGTGTCATAAGAATGCTGCGTCTGTCAGTGAACTCAGAGAAAAGGATTTTACGGTAAGTTATACAAAAAATCCCTTTTTTTTTACACAAAGTTGTCAATTTATATGATATTTCTAACACATAGCATGAACATAACAAAAATGACCCCCCAAAATATATTCTGCTACTCATCCCGAGTATGGCGATACCACATGTGTGAGACTTTTTTACACAACCCGGCCACACAGAGAGGTCCAGCATTGAAGTAGTACCTTCAGGCGTTCTAGGAGCATAAATTACACATCTAATTTCATTCCTACCTGTCACACTTTTGAAGGTCCTGGAGCACCTGGACAGTGGAATTACCCACAAAATTACCCCATTTTGGAAAGCAAACACCCCAATGTATATTTTATGAGGCATGGGCTGCAGATAGGTACTCGGGTACTCTGATGGATTAGTAAAAGGTACTGGGGTACTCTAATAGGCTGGTAAAAAGTTCTCGTTACTCTGATGGGCTGGTGACAGTTACTTGGGTACGCAGATGGTCTGATGCCAGGTACTTGGGTACTCAGATGTGCTAGTGACAGGTACTAGGGTACTCAGATGGGCTAGTGACAGGTACTAAGATGGACTGGTGACAGGTACTCGGGTACTCAGAAGGGTTGGTGACAGGTATTTGGGTACATGAGTTGGTGACATGTGCTCGGGTACTCTGATGGGCTGGTGACAGGTACTCGGGTACTCTGATGGGCTGGTGACAGGTACTGAGGTACTCTGATGGGCTGGTGACAGGTACTCGGGTACTGTGATGGGTTGGTGACAGGTGCACGGGTAATCTGATGGGTTGGCGACAGGTACTCTGATGGTCTGGTGACAGGTTTTCGGTACTCAGATGGGCTGGTGACAGATACTTGGGTACTCAGATGGGTTAGTGACAGGTACTTGGATACTCAGGTGGGCTAGTGACAGGTACTAGGGTACACAGATTGGCTAGTGACAGCTACTCTGGTACTCTGATGGACTGGTGACAGATACTCGGGTACTATGATGGGTTGGTGACAGGTACTCGGATGGGCTGGTGACAGATACTCGGGTACTCTGATGGGTTGGTGACAGGTACTCGGATGGGCTGGTGACAGGTACTCGGGTACTCGGATTGGCTGGTGACAGATACTCGGGTACTCTGATGGGCTGGTGACAGGTACTTATGTACTCAGAAGGGTTTGTATTCGGGTACTCTGATGGGTTGGTAACAGGTACTCGGGTACACTTATGAGATGGTGACAGGTACTTGGGTACTCAGATGGGTTAGTGACAGGTACTTGGATACTCAGGTGGGCTAGTGACCGGTACTAGGGTACACAGATTGGCTAGTGACAGGTACTCTGATGGACTGGTGACAGCTACTCTGGTACTCTGATGGACTGGTGACAGGTACTCGGGTACTATGATGGGCTGGTGACAGGTACTCGGATGGGCTGGCGACAGGTACTCGGATTGGCTGGTGACAGGTACTCGGGTACTCTGATGGGCTGGTGGCAGGTACTTGTGTACTCAGAAGGGTTTGTATTCGGGTACTCCGATGGGTTGGTAACAGGTATTCGGGTACTCTTATGAGATGGTGACAGGTGCTCAGGTACTCTGATGGATTGGTGACAGGTACTCAGGTACTCTCATAGGCTGGTGACAGGTACTCTGGTACTGTGATGGGCTGGTGACAGGTACTCGGGTACTTAGGTGGGCTGGTGACAGGTACTTGAGTATTCTGATGGGCTGTTTACAAGTACTCAGGTACTCTCATGGGCTGGTGACAGGTACTCGGGTACTCAGATGGGTTGATGACAGGTACTCGGGTACTCTAATGGGCTGGTGACAGGTACTTGAGTACTCTGATGGGCTGGTGACAAGTACTCAGGTACTCTCATGCGCTGGTGACAGGTACTCGGGTACTCAGATGGGTTGATGACAGATTCTCGGGTACTGTGATGGGCTGGTGACAGGTACTCGGGTACTCAGATGGGTTGGTGATAGGTACTCAGATGGGCTGGTGATAGGTACTTGGGTACTCAGATGGGTTGGTGACAGGTACTTGGGTACTTTGATGGGCAGGTGACAGGTACTCGGGTACTTTGATGGGCAGGTGACAGGTGCTCAGGTACTTTGATAGGCAGATGATAGGTACTCAGGTACTTTGATGGGCAGGTGACAGGTACTCTGATGGGCAGGTGACTGGTACTCTGATGGGCTGTGACAGGTACTTTGATGGAGTGGTGACAGGTCCTCTTTATTGGGGGGGTGATCAGTGTGATTGGTGCACACAGTAAGTGGTAACGAGCTATTACTGCTATCTCCTCCTCACACACGATCGGTGTGTGAAGAGGAGAACCCGGTAACAACTCGTTACCACGGTTTTTGTCATTCTGTGACCGGCTGTGATTGGACACAGCCAGTCACGTGGTAAGGAGTCAATATCATTGGCTCTTTACCCTGATCGGGGTTGGGCTTTGTCCGAGGGACAAGCCCGAACCCTGACCGCCTCGCGCGACCCTAGGGGGCGCGCACGCCACTCTTTGTTATTGTCGGAAGTGACCGGCTGTGAGAGGACATTAGCCGGTCACGTGGTAAAGAGGCAATTTTATTGGCTCTTTACCCCGTACAAGGAAGGCTGGGGTCCTGAGGGCCGATTCCCGATCGCCGCAATGCGGGCCCCTGGGGGCTCACAAAGCGTCGAAATAGGGAGGACGTCATATGATGGCCTGTTAGGATGGGGAGTGCACCTTGCCGGCGTAGGAAGGGGTTTAAAGCAAGTGAAATTTTCAAACGACATTCTTTCAATAAGCGGCTGTACAAAGATTTTTTCTATGAATATTCTGGTCCGAAAATCGATATGTTTATGGCCAGCACAAGGCTTGTTTCACACCTATGCAATTTGCTTTGGATCCATTTCTGCAGTGCTTTTTGCTGTGCATTTTGCATTTTTGCACATTTTGCTGCGATTTGCGTTTTGCATTTGTTATGCTTTTTTTTTTTTGGCCAATTTGTTGATGTGCAGATTAAAAATGCAAATTGCCCTACATGCTTTTCTGCGGCTTCTTCATTGAAGTCTATTGAACCAAAAAAAGCACCATTTTGCATTTGAAAAAAAGTCCTTGGCCCTTACACAGTGGCTGAAAAAAAGCATAGATGTGAATGTGTCCTATAGGAAACAATGTTAAATGAACTGTAGTGCGTTTCTGCAAAAAGCACCAAAAACGCATAGGCGTGAACTAGACCTAAGCTGTTCAGTAGCAGCAGAATGCTTTTTTTTTTTTGTATCACCTGTCATAATGGGGTTAAAAAAACGAAGATTAGTTTAGATTAGCCCCTTATAGTACAAAAAAAGCAGATAATCACTACTATAAGGGGTTCATTTATACTGTAAAACAGTGAAAGTAATAATATACAGTTGTGCTCATAAGTTTGCATACCCTGGCAGAATTTATGATTTTCTTGGCTATTTTTCAGACAATATGAACGATAACACAAAAACATTTCTTTCACTCATGGTTCGTGTTTGGCTGAAGCCATTTATTATCAATCAACTGTGTTTACTCTTTTTAAATTATAATGACAGAAACTACCCACGTGACCCTGATCAAAAGTTTACATACCCTAGTGATTTTGGTCTGATAACATGCACACAAGTTGACACAAAGAGGTTTGATTGGCTATTAAAGGTAACCATCCTCATCTGTGATCTGTTTGCTTGTAATTAGTGTGTGTGTATATAAAAGGTCAATGAGTTTCTGGACTCCTGACATACCCTTGCATCCTTAATGCTGCACTGACGTTTCTGGATTCGGAGTCATGGGGAAAGCAAAAGAATTGTCAAAGGATCTGCGGGAAAACGTAGTTGAACTGTATAAAGCAGGAAAGGGATAAAAAAAGATATCCAAGGACTTGAGAATGCCAATCAGCAGTGTTCAAACTCTAATCAAGAAGTGGAAAATGAGGGGTTCTGTTGAAACCAAACCACGGTCAGGTAGACCAACTTGTCAAGTTGATGCAAAAGGGCGTCTAGGAAACTGTTAAGAAAACGAAAGGGGTACTGAGGCTTAGGTCTTTGCAGTCACGTCGTAATTCCTACGTTCCCATACAGTCCTCAGGTCTTTGAGTAACTGGAAAATATATGTGTGTGTGATTAATGTTCGTTTGTCTAGTGTCTACTCCTACCAATGGAAATTATCGGTTAGTTTGGAGAAACACAGTTGAACACACGTACAATAGTCTGGTTTTAGT
>BLSH010314322.1:263127-289873 GCA_018402905.1 Glandirana rugosa | reverse complement strand
CATTGGCAGTGAAGGGGTTAACCTGCAGGGGGCGCCCTAAGGGTTAACTGTGTTCCCTGGGCGTGTTCTAACTGTGTGTGGGCTGCCCTGGCTGGGGAAAGGGGATGATCATGGCTTCCATATAGAGGAAGCCTGTGATCACCGCCCGTCCCCCTCTATGAGAACGGAGATCCGTGTTTACTTACACGGACCTCCGTTCTCTCACTGCGGGGGGGCCATCGTGGGTAACCGGCGGCGATCGAGTCCGCCCTACCAGCTCCCTGGCCCCCCCCCAGACACAGTGAGCGCGCCTCTGGCGGTGCGCGCGCGCTCACAGCACTAGTTCTCGCAGCCGCCGTCATATGACGGCGGTTTGTGATAACGAGCCACTCTGTCGTCGTCAGACTGCGGTCGGCAAGTGGTTAAAAAATGAAATAGGTGTTTATTACAATTTATCTGGAAGTCTACTAATCCTAGAATAAATTGGAAAACGCCCTGTCGATCGAAGGCACGTTCAAAATATACATAGCCAAAAGAGAGGTCTCTGGTTTACTTATTTACAGTTAGTTTCTATGGATCTCTGCAACCTAGGACGGACATCCATAGGCCACTCACAGAATTTGAGAAATTGTGCCTCTCTTCTGAGCCCCCATCACACACAATATCTAAGATTTATAAAATATTATCATATTTAGATTCACCAGGTCTACCTACTTATACAGCAAAGTGGGTTACAGAATTGAATTATTAAGGAAGAGGACTGGGGTCAAACCTTTAATAACACGCATAAATTCTCAAGGGCCTGTGACGCCCAGTAGCGCAACTTTAAGTTGCTCTCGAGATGGTATTGAATGCCAGCTGACCTACATTATATCTTTCCTTCTCATTCAGAGTTATGCTGGCGATGCCATATATCTATAGAAGAGTTTACTCATGTATGGTGGGCCTGCCCACCTATTAATAAATTATGGGAACGCATTATAAATCTTTTTAATCTAGTTACGGGCGAGAGGGTGCTTAATTCTGCAGAGGTGACTCTATTATCTCTTTTACCACATACAATGCCTAGTGCAAGGAAATGTCTCCTAGGGTTTTTTTATATCAGCAGTTAGGCAGTTAATCCCTTGTAATAGGAAAAGTGTGTGACAGGTCCTCTTTATGGCAAGATGTAGGGTCTATAAGACCCTGCATCTCTCCTCCAGACTGGAAAGGCTGAGATCAGAAAAAAAAGGATGATCTCAGCCTTTCCTTTTCCTTTAACTGGCATTGTTTACATCCGGAGACCCGGATGTGACGTCATGATGTGCACCCGGGCCTCCGAGAGCCATAGAGATGACCGGGGGCCATCTGTCCCTCGGAAATCTCTGGCATCTCATTCCGGCGGCAGGCGATTCCTTCTCCCGGTCACCGATCACTCAGGTGAGTCCGGAGAAGCACCGGAGGGCTGAACTGCCGCTATGATCGTTCTTATAGTGACGGAAATTTCCTGCTGTAAAAAATTATACCTCAATGATGCCTGCAGGTGCTGACATCATTGAGATACCACCACTGAAATCCCAGGACGTCAATTGACGACCTGTGGATCTGAAGTGGTTAAAATGAGCACTTTTGATTTTTCATGTTCGGGTCCCATAGACTTTAACAGTGTTCGAATGTTCGTGCAAAATTTTTGTCTGTTCGCATGTTCTGGTGTGAACCGAACCGGGTGGTGTTCGGCTCATCCCTACACTTAAGAGTACAGAGAAGACGGATTTCTTCTGCGGATAATGATGGTAATGTAAATCCATCATTAAATGAATGCAACTGCTTACTAATGAACAACGTAAAAATGCAACAAACAGACCTAAGGCGCTCAGCCATAGAATGGGCTAGCAGTTATATGTGGTAGTAACATGCATCCTATTGACCTAGTCCTGTGCTGCATGCAATCCACTGGAGGAATGGAGATCCAAAACAGAAATGCAAAGGCTATATGCTGCACACTGGTGAAGTCAAGATATCCATGAGAAACAAAAATAGGATGATAAATAAACGAATAAAAGTTGCTTCCAAAGAAATCACAAAGTAACATTTATTGTGTGGCTTTTACACCTACAGCTGATCCCAGTGAGCCTTCCAGCTGGTATGTGAACCTTGAGCCTGTTTACATCACAGTGCTGGGCCCTCCATTTATTGTTTGAGATTGGATGAGACTTGGACTTTTACCTTTAAACTAGACTGTGCCCTTCACACATGACTGTGTTTTTATCTGGACTGTGTGCTTTATCTATGGCCACACAATAAATGTTACTTCATGATTTATATGGAAGCAAGTTTTATTCGTCCATTCATCATCTCTTATTTTTGTTTCTCATGGATAGCTTGACTTGACCAGTGTGCAGCATATAGCCTTTACATTTCTACTAATGAACAACTCCTATGATGAAAAGCTAAATGCCGTCCCCACCTCCGGTCAACCCATCATTGACTCAACTATTAAAGACATGATAATGTCACTCAGAGGTGCATTACAACAAGACATGATGACCTTTATGCAGAAATCTAAAATGGAGATAGATACAATTGGGGAGAGAGTGAATTATGTGGAGAATAAAATGTGTGATTTCACTGCTGCACATAATGAATTGGTTGACTCCCACTTTGACTTATGAGGTCAAACAACTTAAGATGAAAATGGCGGACATAGAGGATAGGTCCAGGCGCTATAATCTGAATTTCAGAGGTATCCCTGAAAATGTGAAACAGGCAGAACTAAAGAGCTTTCATAGAGCTATTGCCCTCGATTCCACATCAAGAATTGGAAATTTACAGGGCGCATAGGTTACCTAAACCGCCTCACATCTCAGAGAAATTACCCAGAGATGTCCTAGCCAGAATTAATTTTTACAACTTAAAAGACCAATTGATGCAAAATGCCCGTCGCCACTTGCCTCTCACAGACCCCTATGCAGGAATTACTCTCTACACTGATCTATCACAAGCAACTATCCTGGCTCGTAAAAATCTAAATTCAATTACAAAAATCCTCCGGAATCACAATTTACCCTACAAATGGGGGTTTCCCACTAAAATACTTGTGGGTTACAAAGTCATTTCATACTCCATCACTGACTTAGATCAAGGCCTGAAGATCCTTCGCTCATGGGGCCTTCTCCCTAACAATGATAATAACTTCCCGTATAAAACCATACCTGGAAAAATACCTCAGCAATGGCAAACTAGCCATGGATGGCCTGACAGCTTATACTCAGAGGGAACTCCTCTGAACACAAACCTAGTGTGCTGCAAGTTCAAACACTCACAAGTTTTTAAGACAGGGACAGTAGTTGATATTCGCTTGATATCCCTTACCTCCCCCATGGTACAAGTAAAATGTACACAGGAGTTGCCTGGCAACTCTTTTTCTTATTTCCTTATGGTTAACTCAACTGGTTTGTTTTTCTTTTCTTTTTCTTCTATGCATTACAAGGAACATTACCACCCTCTAATGGAGGAAATGTATTACTGCAATGTCAACCTCATTAACCACTTGACCACTGGGCACTTAAACCCCCTTCCTAACCAGACCAATTTTCAGCTTTCAGCGCTCTCACATTTTGAATGATAACTACTCAGTCATGCAACACTGTACCCATACAATTTTTTTGTCCTTTTTTTCACACAAATAGAGCTTTCTTTTGGTGGTATTTAATCACCGCTGGGCTTTTTATTTTTTGCGCTATAAATGAAACAAGACCACAAATTTTGTAAAAAAATGCATTTTTCTTAATCTCTGTTATAAAATTTTGCAAATTAGTCATTTTTCTTCATAAATTCTTGCCAAAATTTATACTACTACATATCTTTGGTAAAAATAACCCAAATCGGTGTATATTATTTGGCCTTTGTGTAAGTTATAGAGTCTACAAGCCATGGTGGCAATCATTGAAAATTGCACACCTGACCGCACCTGATATACTGACGGCCTATCTCATTTCTTGAGACCCTAACAAGCCGTGAAAGTACAAATACCCCCCAAATGACCCCTTTTTGGAAAGTAGACATTCCAAGGTATTTAGAAAGTTGCATGGCTAGTTTTTTGATGTTGTATTTTTTTCCTACAATTCTTTGCAAAATTAAGACTTTTTTTTTTTTCCACAAAATGGTCATGTTAACAGGTTATTTCTCTCAAATGGCATGTGCATACCACAAATTACACACCAAAATACATTCTGCTATTCCTCCTGAGTATGGTGATACCACATGTGTGAGACTTTTATACAGCCTGGCCACATAGCCTGGCCAAACTTTGAAGTAGCACCTATAGGTGTTTTAGGAGCATAAATTACACATCTCATTTCTCAACCACCTATTACATTTTTGAAGGCCCTGGAGCACCAGGACAATGGAAACACCCACAAAATGACCCCATTTTGGAAAGCGAACACCCCAACGTATAATCTATGAGGCATATTCAGTCATTTCAATGGTTCATTTTTTTCCAGAAGTTTTTGGAAAATGTGGAAAAAAAAATGGAAACGCATTTTTTTTACACAAAGTTGTCCATTTATAAGATATTTCCAAGACATAGCATGTACATAGCAAAAATGACACCCCAAAATACATTCTGCTACTCGTCCTGAGTATGGCGATAACACATGTGTGAGACTTTTATACAGCCTGGTCACATACAGAGGGCCAACATTGAAGTAGCACTGTCAGGCGTTTTAGGAGCATAAATTACACATCTTATTTCTCAACCACCTATTACATTTTTGAAGGCCCCGGAGCACCAGGACAATGGAAACACCCACAAAATGACCCCATTTTGGAAAGCTAACACCCCAACGTATAATCTGTGAGGCATAATCAGTCATTTCAATGGTTCATTTTTTTCCAGAAGTTTTTGGAAAATGTGGAAAAAAAAATGGAAACGCATTTTTTTTACACAAAGTTGTCCATTTATAAGATATTTCCAACGCATAGCATGTACATAACAAAAATGACACCCCAAAATGTATTCCGCTACTCCTCCTGAGTATGGCAATACCACATGTGTGAGACTTTTATACAACCAGGCCACATACAGAGGCCCAACATTGAAGTAGCCCCGTCAGGCGTTCTAGGAGCATTAATTACACATCTCATTTCTCAACCACCTATTACACTTTTGAAGGCCCCTGGAGCACCAGGACAATGGAAACACCCACAAAATGACCCCATTTTGGAAACTAAACACTCCAACGTATAATCTATGAGGCCTAATGAGTCTTTTGAACATGTCATTTTTTTCCACAAGCACTTATAAAATGTGGAAAGAAAATGAAAACGCATTTTTTTACACAAAGTTGTCCATTTATAAGATATTTCTAACACATAGTATGTACTTAGCAAAAATGACACCCCAAAATACATTCTGCTACTCCTCCTGAGTATGGTGATACCACATGTGTGAGACTTTTACACAGCCTGGCCACATACAGATGTCCAACATCAAAGGAGCACCATCAGGTGTTCTAGGAACATAAATTACGCATTTAATTTCCTGACAACCTATCACATTTTTGAAGGCCCTTCACATAGCATATACATACCAAGAATTACACCCCAAAATACCTTCTGCTGAGCAAAGGGTAAACAAAAGATTACCTGTGGTTTTAGTAGTGCAGTTGTTCACAGGAGGAGAGCCCTGATCCAGGCAGGCAGGGACGTGGTCAGCGAATTGTCCAGGCAGCAGGCAGGAATATTGTCCATAGTCAGTACAGGCAGGAATACTGTTCATATACAGTCCAGAGTCAGTGCAGGTAGAGATATTGCCAGCAGTGCCAAAATATTGGTCCTGGTAGTAGGCAGGAACACGGTCCATAGTACAGGTAGCAGGCCAGGAAAGAATGGGGATAGGGGTAGGGGCTTCTCCCACCCAAATCGCTTTGAAGCCTCCGAGTCTCCAGACCCTAATCTGGGAATGGGAAAACCAAATTAGTTTTCTTCATTCAGAAAAATCATTCTGGAGCCCCTCACATATGTGAGACCCCTGTGTTTATGAATCCCACTACTCCAGTATCAGGGTAAAAGATCAGTCCAAGAGGCAGGCAAAAAAACGTGGTCAATAAACAGTCCAGGGTCAGTTCCAAAGCAGGCAGAGGTATGTTTAGCATTAAGCAGAAGCATTGTCGTATAACAGGCCAGGGTCAGTTCCGGAGTAGGCAGAGATATATTTAGCGTTAAATTGAATTGATGTTCCACATGTCAGTGAAGTCACTGTGGTGGCTGCCTCATCCCTATGTGTTCAGTTAGAAGAAAAATGAACCAGGAGGACACTGGGACATTGAATACCATCCTCCCTTTCCTGGACAACGGATTGCTCCTTATCACCATCTAAGCTATGTACACATATCCATCTATGGTCCACCTTGTGATGTACTTGTCTGACTATTTGATCCGTTATGTATAGATATGACTCAATTTTATGATATATAGGGTCTGTTGAATACAAGATAACCCTATTTTAAAATAAAATTATATTTTTGACAAAATTTGATCAAAGTGTAGTGGTCTGCTGCCTAATTAAAGTCCCACCCAAGGGGGGTTCATTTTTCTTCTAACCGAGATATATTTAGCGTTAGGCAGAAGCGTTGTCGTATAACAGGCCAGGGTCAGTTCCGGAGTAGGCAGAGGTATATTTAGTGTTAGGCAGAAGCGTTGTCGTATAACAGGCCAGGGTCAGTTCCAGAGAAGGCAGCGGTATGTACATTGCAGTGGCATGAGGGGTGTGGAGAAAATTGACAGGAAATGAGAATTACCATACTTCACTAATGTACACAAGTATGGTAACTGCGGAAACATTCGCCTATACAGAGGCCTGGTTGGGAAGGACATTGTGGACAATAATATACGGTGTCTTTTCTAGCTCCTCTTCTGGAGCACACCCAGCATTTCTTCTGCCGTTTTCGGCCTGTTTCATGGGGGGGGGGGGGTAGTCTCTCAGGAAAATGCCGTTCACTGAGTCTGCTCACGGCATCCGAGCGAATGCTTTCTGGTGGGCCTTCAGGATACAAAAGGGTGGTGATGATATCTTCTTGGTAATGAAGATAAGATACAGGGCTCTGGGTAGATTTACGGTAAATAACATAACTGTTATCCACATAAAGGTGGTAACCCTTTCCAAGAAGTGGATATAAAAGCTCCCATACAACTTTTCCGCTGGCTCCCATGTACTCTGGGCATTCAGGGGGATGCAGTTGAGTGTCCTTCCCTTCATACACCAGGAAGCTGTAGATGTAACCCGTTTCTCGGTCACACAGCTTGTATAGTTTAACCCCATATCGGGACCTTTTGCTGGGGATAAACTGCCTGAAGCCAAGCCTGCCTGTGAAATGAACAAGTGATTCATCCACGGAGATGTTTTGGTCGGGGGTAAATAATTGGGAGAATTTCTCAGAGAAAAAATTTAGGAGTGGCTGAATTTTAAATAACTTATCAAATGATGGGTCATTTTGGGGAGGGCACTGGGAGTTATCATTGTAGTGGAGGAACCGCATAATCATCAGGTATCTTGATCTTGGCATAATCGATGAATTGATGGGCATGTGGTGGATTGGGTAGGTAGACCAATAAGAATATAATTAATTTTTTTTTGTTATTCCCATGTTTAACGTTAGGCCTAAAAAAAATTTTAAATTCTTCTACTGTCAATTCTCGCCACTGGTAGGGACGAGCGTAGCTTGAACGGGGGTTGCTTATTATATATTGTTGTGCATAGAGGTTGCACTGGGCCACGATGGAAGATAATAGGTCTTGGGTAAAAATTAAATTAAAAAAATCAATAAAGGCAAAGTTCTCTGTGTTCACTTGGACACCTGGCTGGGCGGTGAAAGGTGGGAGGTTTGCTGCTCCTGAATTTGGATGAAGCCACAGAGGGTTTTCAAGGGCATAGAGAAGGTTGGCATGGGTTCTAAGCCTTTGGGGCTGATATGACACCCCAATAGTGCTTGGCCTTTGTTGTACTGGTATGTAATTTCTTGTGGCTGGCACTGCGCCACTGGTGGATGGAAGTGAGCTGCTGGTTGATGCCACTGCATTTCTTGTGGATGGCACTGAGCTGCTGGTTGATGCCACTGGGCTACCTGTGGTACCTTGCTGCTCCATGCCAGAACGCCTTCGCTTCATGGGCATGCTTTCCTCTTCCTCTGATTCTGTTTCAGACCCACTGCTTACAAAGGGTTCAAATTCTGAACCAGAATCAGACAAAGACTCAGACTCAGAGAGCTCCCCGTTGCTCTCCTCGGTCAAACTTAGAAGACGATAGGCCTCCTCAGCGGAAATTTTTTTTTTTGCCATATTGGTAACTTGTGTTGACAAACTGGTGTAGTAGGTACACTCAGACAGTTATGGCTGCACTAATGGGTGCTGATGAGCGATGTAGTGGCACGGATGAGCGCTGTAGTGTCACTTAAGAGCAATGTAGTGGAACGGATGTGCGCTGTAGTGGAACGGATGAGCACTGTAGTGGAACGGATGAGCACTGTAGTGGAACGGATGAGCACTGTAGTGGCACGAATGAGCACTGTAGTGGCACGGATGAGCGCTGTAGTGGCACGGATGAGCGCTGTAGTGGCACTGATGTGCGGTCGGGAAGTGGTTAATCAAACATTCTCTTCAAATATAACATTTCTATAGTTTCTCAGCATTTGTTCTTATTTGTATTATGAATCTTAAAGTCATGCCATTAAACGTAAAGGGCCTAAACAGCCCTTTTAAGTGTAGACCTCTATGGTTGGATGTATTGAAAATTGGAAGTGACATCTGTATCCAAAAATCCCACTTTGCAAAGGAAAAATCACCTAAATTTACCCACCATAAGTTCCCACAGTATTTGTTCCAACAACATAAAGGAAAAAAAGAGTACATAATTCTTGTAGCATATATTGACAATATAACATACACAATTGTTAATATCTATGGCACCAACAAAGACCTGCATCAACATATCCGGAACATCATAACGAAAACACGAAAAATACAGAAAGGATATCTGATTATCTGCGGTGACTTCAACGCACCAATGGACCCCTTTATGGACACCTCCAAGGAAATACCTGTATCGAGAACTGGGATAAATACCATTTTTTTTCCCAAAAAAGACTTGTATGATCCCTGGAGATGCCTCCACGCTGCGGAAAACGACTATACGTTCTTTTCACATGTGCATAAGACTTACTCTAGAATAGACTACTTCATCATAGACAGACTTCTTCTACCAAAAATCAAGGATGCCCATATCCATAATATCACGTGGTCCCGCCACGCAACTATCACAATTGAGATCAATCCAAATCAACCACATACTAATAACACCCTATGGAGAAACAACACCTTTACTCTCTATCAGGTGAAATGTCTGCTGTGATGAAAAATCGCCTTAAATAATTGTTTATGCTTAATGACAATGATTCTGTGAATTACACTACCCTTTGGTGCACACACAAAGCCTACGCTAGAGGTCTTCTTATACAACTAGCCGCTAAAGAGAAAAAAAAGAGAGAGAGAGTACCATAAAAATGCTACTAAAAGACATAACTAAATTGGAAGAAGTACATGAAAAAAATCCTCATGACATGAACCTAACTCAACAACTTGGCAACAAAAGATCTGAGATACGTTCAGTATTAATAGCAGATCATGAAAAAATACCCATAAAACCTAAAAATAACTACTATTCTCAGGGCAACAAATCCAGTAAGCTACTGGCCTCCCAATTACATCAATGCCAATATAAAAAATTCACAAATTAACACACCACACTTCTGGGAAGGTAATTTACAACCTTCAAGAAATTGTGGACGCCTTCTCAGACTACTATGAGTCTCTGTATAATCTCAAAGATGATAAAAATACCCCCCAACCTTCCTTCCCAATATATTAGAATTTTTAAACAACATAGAACTACCAGAAATTGATCCTAGTACCTTAGAACAACTCAATAAGCCAATAGCACTGGAGGAAACCCTAAAGGTCATGAAAGCATTACCGAAGAATAAATCTCCAGGCACTGAATATAGGGGAATATTATAAAGCCTTCGCTGATATCTTCTCTGACAGATATGTTCAACCATGTAGCAATCGATGAACTATACGCCAAGAAAATACTGGAAGCTATAATTATTACTCTACCAAAATCAGGTAAAAAACCCTCATCCCCCTTGAACTATAGGCACCTATCACTAAACTCTGACCTAAAAATGTACGCAAAAAATTTAGCTAATCGTTTCATAATCATTACCTCCTCTCTTGTAGGCCCTGACCAAGTATGTTTTGTCAAAGGTAGACAAGCCCCGGATAGCACCAGACGGATGGTGAACCTAATCTACCATATAGGAGCAGCACAGTGGTGTAGTGGTTAGCACTTTCGCCTAGCAGCAAAAGGGTCGCTGGTTCAAATCCCAACCATGACACTACCTGCCTGGAGTCTGCATGTTCTCCCTGCGCCTGCGTGGGTTTCCTCCAGGTCCTCCGGTTTACTCCCACACTCCAAAGACATGCTGGTAAGTTAATTAGATCCTGTCTAAATTGGCCCTAGTATGTGTATGTATGAATGTGAGTTAGGGACCTTAGATTGTAAGCTCCCTGAGGGTAGGCACTGATCTGAATGTACAATATATATGTAAAGCGCGGTGTAAATTGACAGCGCTATATAAGTACCTGCAATAAATAAAAATATAAATATATTATTATTATTATACAGGATTTGTATAGCGCCAACAGTTTGCGCAGCGCTTTACAATAAAGAAGGGACACAGTACAATTACAATACACTTCAATACAGAAGGAATAGGAGGGCCCTGCTCGTAGAGCTTACAATCTAAAGGGAAGGGGAGGTGGTACAAAAGGTAATGGCTGCAGGGGATGATCTGATATAGCTGGCTCAAGCACGGGTCTTAGGTGGAGGTGGGGTAGGCTTCCCTGAATAAGTGAGTTTTCAAGGATCGCCTAAAGGCGAACAGGGTGGGGGCTGACTGGACATTCTGGGGCAGGGAGTTCCAGAGGATGGGAGAGGCTCTGGAGAAGTCCTGTAGGCAAGCATGGGAGGAGGTAACAAGGGAGCTAGAGAGAAGGAGGTCTTGGGAGGAGCGTAGAGGACGATTGGGGTGATATCTGCGGATGAGATTGGCGATGTAGCTGGGGGCAGTGTGGTGGATGGCCTTGTATGTTGTGGTTAGTATTTTGAATTTTATACAGTGGGGTAGGGGAAGCCAGTGAAGGGATTGGCAGAGCGGGGCAGCAGTCGTGGATCGGTTAGTAAGGTGTACAAGTCTGGCAGCAGCATTCATGATAGACTGAAGGGGGGATAGCCTGTGTAACGGTAGGCCGGTGAGGAGGGAGTTGCAGTAATCAAGGCGGGAAATAACCAAGGAGTGAATAAGTTGTTTTGTGGTGTCATTAGTCAGGAAGGGGCGAATTTTTGAGATGTTGCGAAGGTTTTAGCCAGTGATTGGATATGGGGGCTGAAAGAAAGGTCGGAGTCTAGGATTACGCCCAGCACCCTAGTATGTGTGGTTGTTCCATTGATCTTAATGGTAAAGTCATGAGGAGGGGACCGAGGAGGAGGAAATATTACAAGCTCAGTTTTAGAAAGATTGAGTTTGAGGAAGTGGCGTGACATCCATACCGATATGCCATTCAGTAAGTTTGTGATGCGTGAGGAGATTGAGGTGCAGAGTTGAGGAGTCGAGAGATAGATCTGGGTGTCATCAGCATAGAGGTGGTAGTTGAAGCCATGATAAGTTATCAACTGGCCCAGGGAAGGTATAAAGGGAGAATAGGAGGGGCCCAAGGCTCTGGCCTTGGGGTACCCCAACAGAAAGAGGAGCGGAGGAGATGTTGTTGTATGTGACACTGAAGGTGCGCTGAGATAGGTAGGAGGAGAACCAGGAAAGAGCAGCGTCACGGAGGCCAAGAGAGTGGAGTTTATAGAGGAGGAGTGGGTGGTCAACTGTGTCAAAGGCAGCAGAGAGGTCTAAGAGTATGAGTATGGAGTACTGGCCATTGGTTTTAGCAGTACGTAGGTCATTGGTGAGTTTGAGTAGGGCAGTTTCAGTTGAGTGTTGTGGGGGGAAGCCAGATTGTAGGGGATCAAGAAGGCTGTTGTCAGTGAGGTAGCAACTCAAACGGTTGTAGACGAGGTGTTCAAGAAGCTTGGAGGCAAATGGGAGCAGGGAAATGGGTCTTAAGTTATTCAAACAGGTGGGGTCCAGTGAGGGTTTTTTAAGTATGGGGGTAACCAGCGCATGTTTGAGTGGAGAGGGAAAGGTGCCAGAAGAGAGGGAGAGGTTGAAGATGTGGGTTAGAGAGTTTAGGACAGAGCAGGAGGGTGGTCGTAGAAGTTGTGAGGGGACAGGATCCAGGGGGCAGGTGGGGTGGGCTGTGGAAAGGAGTTGCAAAAATTCCTCAAAGCTAACAGGTTTGAAGGAGGAAAGTGTTGAGTGGGTTATTGGACTTAGTGTGTTGGTTGGTGGGGGAAGCTGGACACAGGATATCTCATCACCAATTGTGTCAATTTTGTTTTTGAAGTGATTGGCAATCTCCTGGGAAGTGAGCAAGTTGGTGGGTGGAGGCAATGGGGGGCGGAGTAAGGAATTAAGGGTAGAGAAGAGTTGACAAGGCTTGGATGAGAGGGATTTGATGAGAGTGGTGTAGTAGATTTGTTTAGCGGAATGGAGGCAGGAGATGTATTTGAGGAGGGCAGATTTGTAGAGGGTGAAGTCTTGTAGGGTTTTTGTTTTACGCCACACTGAGCGCGGCTACGTTTCTTGAGACTTCTGGTGTCTTCTGCTTGCCAGGGTTGTAGTAGACGAGGCCTGGTTTTGCATGTGGAGACAGGGGCAAGTGTGTCCAGGGAGGATGACAATATGTGGTTGTAAACAGAAGTGGCTTTGTCTGGGCAGGTGAGGGGACTGATTTCATCATAAAAGCAGTCCAGTAGCAGAATGAAAAAGGGGAGGGTTGAGTTGGCAAAGGTTCCTGCGGGTAACTATTTGCGGGTTGGCGTCATGGGAGGTAGGAGATAGGGGGAGTGTGAAACTGATGAGGTTGTGATCGGAGAGAGGAAAAGGGGTGCTAGAGAAGTTGCAGGGAGTGCAGAGGTGGGAGAATACAAGGTCAAGAGTGTTGCCATTGGAGTGAGTGGTGGTTTGTGTCCATTGTGTTAGGTTGAAGGAGGAGGTTAAATTGAATAGTTGGGAAGTGGCTGAGGTTTTAGCATTGTCTGGAATGTTAAAGTCTCCAAGGATGATGGCAGGTTCTTCAGAGGAGAGGAAGTAGGGTAGCCATGCAGAGAAGTCGTCAAGAAAACATGACACTGGGCCAGGGGGTCGGTAAATGACTGCAACCCTCAAACAAACAGGAGGAAATAGGCAAATGCAGTGCACTTCAAAAGAACAGAGGGAAAGAGAGGGGGTGTAGGAAGAACCTGGAAGGTGATTTTTGGGGAGAGGAGAAGTCCAACACCGCCTCCTTTTCGTCCACTGGACCTGGGTGAGTGAGTCCAGAGGAGGCCACCATGGCAGAGGGCCGCTGGAGAGGCAGTGTCGGATTCCTGAAGCCAGGTTTCGGTAATAGCAAGGAAATTGAGGAAGTTGTAAAGGAAAAGGTCATTGATGGAGGCAAGTTTGTTGGAGACAGAGGGGGCATTCCAGAGGGCACACATAAGGGGGGGGCTGGCTCTTGGAATCAGGGGAATTGAGATAAGACAGCGGGAGTTACGGCTATTGTCATAGAAGCTAGACTGCCGCTTCTGGGGGTAGGAGTTGGCTAGAGGAGGGCCAGGGTTTAGGGCAATATTCCCAGACATAAGGAGTAGTAGGGGGTGAGGGCAGTAAGGTGGGAGTGTGAGCTAAGCGAGGGCTGGCGCTGCAGTGAAGTGGAGGTGGTGGTATTGTGTTGGCTCAGAATGAGTCGGAGGTGATAGGTGCAGTAGTATTGAGAGGGCAAGAGTGAGGGTATAGGCTGTGTGGTGGTGAAGGGGGGTTAAGAAGTGAGAGTTTGATGAGAGAGGGTGTTACTGCAAAGAAGAAAAGTATGAGCATGTTGGAGGGTAGAGAGAGGGGAAAAAAGTGAAGTAGAAAAGAAAAGTGGAAATTTACAGACTTGGTAATAGATAGCTAATGTTTGTACTTGCCTTTAAAGTAGTGCCTTATTTAAAGTGCCGTTTTAAAAGTGCCCACACTTAAACGTGCAGTGGCACTTTAATATATAATCGAAAGCCCTCTCTCCTCCTAGCTTTAGATGCTGAAAAGGCATTCAATAGAATGCAGTGGAAATGCATATCCAGTTCATTAACAAAATTTTGTTTTAAAGGCTTTATCCACTCAGCAATAATGGCACTCTATCCGCAACCCTCTGCAAAAGTATATGCATCAGGTATAATCTCCAGGAGCTTCAACTTAACTAATGGAACCAGACAAGGATGCCCTTTATCTGCTTTCATTATTTCATTAGCAATAGAACCATTAGCAGAATATATACGAGCAAACACAGATGTCAAAAGTTATAAAAATAGGCCAATACGAACATAAAATAGGATTATTTGCCGATGACATTATACTCACATGAATTAATCCTACATCTTCGGTACCTGCAGTCCAAAAACTACTAGAAAGGTATGGAAATGTATCATACTACAAAATCAACCAAAACAAATGCTATGCACTCTCTAAGGTTTTCAGTAATATATCTCATAGTTTGTAGTAACTTTCACACAAACCAATAAATGCACACTTAATGGGGTTTTTTTAACAAAGACCTATAGCAGAATACATTTTGGAAATATATGAAGGGATATGATTTTAATTTTTTATTGGATAGGTTTCATAACAGAAAGTAAAAAAAAATTGTTTTTTTTTCAAAATTGTCAGTCTTTTGTTTGTTTATATCGCAAAAAATAAGAAACACAGTGGTGATCAAATACCACCAGTCCCAATGTACTTGATCACCGTCACACCATTCCCAGTGTCCCTGATCACTACCACACCAGTGATATTGGGAACCCTTTTTTGTTTGTCATTTCTTTGGCCTCGGGTACATCCTGGCCAGTGAATATGGCATTCCTGGGGACAGCCACGTACCAGTAGGATATGCCTGCTTGGCATAAAAAAAATGAAGTCTTCAAAAGACTCTTAAAAATACCTCTCCATAATGTGGTCATTCTGGTCTATCCTGTGCTCCAGGGCCTCCAAAAATGTGATAAATAGTCAGGAAATTAGATGTGTAATTTATGCCCCTAGAAAGCCTGATGGTGCTCCTTGGATTTTGGGCCCCTCTGTGCAGCTAGGTTGTGAAAAAGTCGAGTGCATGTGGTATCGCCACACTCGGGAGGAGACGCAGAATGTGTTTTTGGCTGTATTTCTAAGTATGCCTGTATGTAATTGTAACTATGGCCATGCTGTGTGTGAGAAATAACTTGACAAGTCTGTGAAAAAAAAATTGTAATTTCTGAATTGTCCAAAACATTGTGACAAAAATCACAACTTCAAAAAACTCACCATGCCTCCTACTAAATACACTATATTACCAACAGTATTAAGAGGCCTGCCTTCACATGCACATGAACTTGAATGGCATCCCAGTCTTAGTCCGTAGGGTTCAATATTGAGTTGACCCACCCTTTACAGCTATAACCGCTTCAACTCTTCTGGGAAGGCTGTCCACAAGGTTTAGGAGTATCTATGGGAACGTTTGACTATTCTTGTAGAAGCGCATTTATGAGGTCAGGCACTGATGTGGACGAGAAGGTCTGGCCCGCAGTCTCCGCTCTAATTCATCCCAAAGGTGTTCTATCGTGTTGAGGTCAGGACTCTGTGCAAGCCAGTCAAGTTCTACCACCCCAAACTCGCTCATCCATGTCTTTATGGAACTTGCTTTTGCCCAAATCAGTTGGTTACATAGTTACATAGTTAGTCAGGTTGAAAGAAGACATCTAGTTAAAAAAAAATAAAAAAAATTATATATAACCAAACAATCCCATATACAATCCTTCACCCACAGTGGATCCAGAGGAAGGCAAAAAACCCCAGCAAAGCAAATTCCAATTTGCTATAATTGAGGAAAAATTGAGAGGCAATCCTGAAATAAACTTTACCTAAAAATGTTAGTACCCAGTTATATTATTTACATTAAGGAAAAAATCCAGGCCTTTTTTAAAGCAATCAACCGTGCTGGCCAAAACCACCTCTGGAGGGAGTCTATTCCACATTTTCACATCTCTTACTGTGAAGAAACCTTTCCGTATTTGTAGATGAAATCTTTTTTCCTCTAGACATAAAGAGTGCCCCCTTGTCCTTTTGTGATCACCCTAAAGTAAAAAACTCAACACCAAGTTCACTATATGGACCACTTATATATATGTACATGTTGACCATATCCCCTCTTAACCTCCTCTTCTCAAGAGAGAATAAATTCAGTTCCTCTAATCTTTCCTCATAGCTAAGCTCCTCCATGCCTTTTATTAGTTTGGCTGCCCTTCTCTGCACTTTCTCCAGTTCCCCGATATCCTTTTTGAGAACTGGTGCCCAAAACTGAACTGCATATTCCATATGAGCTCTTACTAATGATTTGTACAGGGGCAAAATAATGTCTCTATCTCTGGAGTTTATCCCTCTCTTAATACAAGAAAGGATTTTGCTTGCTTTGGAAACCGCAGCTTTATTAAGCTTATGATCTACCAAAACCCCCAGATCCTTCTCCAGTATGGATTCCCCCATTTGTACTCCCCCCCCTAGTATGTACGATGCATGCATATTCTTAGCCCCCAAGTGCATAACTTTACATTTGTCAACATTAAACCTCATTTGCCACATAGTCGCCCAATTAGTGCAGGTCTGCTTGTAAGTTGGAGACATCCTGCAAGGACATTATTCCACTGCATAGCTTGGTGTCATCTGCAAACACTGAAATTGTACTTTTAATCCCAGACCCTATATCATTTATAAATATATTGAAAAGTAAGGGTCCCAACACTGAACCTTGGGGTACACCACTGATAACCTTAGACCATTCTGAATAAGAATCATTAACCACTACTCTCTGAATTTGGTCTTTTAGCCAGTTTTCTATCCATTTACAAACTGATCTTTCCGAGCCTGTAGACTTTACCTAACACATTAGCCGTGTGTGGGGAACGGTGTCAAGCGCTTTTGCAAAATCCAAGTATACCACATCCACAGCCACCCCTCTGTCCAAGGTTTTACTTACCTCTTATAAATTTTTGCCCTTTAGCTGTCCCAGCAGTGCCATTATTCCAGTTAATTTCTGGGTAGTTAAAATCCCCCATTATTATCACTGTCGCAGCCTTTGCAGCTCTTTCCATCTGTGTAAGGAGCAGAGTCTCCACCTCCTCTTTAACACTGGGAGGTCTATAACAAACTCCAATGATAACCTTTGTAGTGTGCACACCCATATGCAGATCTACCCATAATGCTTCAGACTCATCACACTCTCCATCAACTAGGTCCTCATTCACACTCAGTTTGAGATCACTTCTCACAGACACCCCCACCCTTCCATTTTACCCTGTCTTTCCGAAAGAGAGCCTAGCCAGGAATATTAATAGCCCAGTCATGTGAGAATGAAGCCAAGATTCAGCTATACCAATCCAATCATAATTCTCCTCATGCACCAGAGCTTCCAACTCACCTATTTTGCTTGGCAGACTCCTGGCATTGGTGAACAAACACTTTAATTCACTGTCACATTTTGCGCATGTATGTTGCATATTTTAAATTTTAGTACAAACAGTACCATTTCCAATGGTTGATTGTAACATGGGAACCTTCATATCATCTTCCTTAGCCCTGCCCCCCCCAGCTTTCCCTATTCAACCAGCCAATAGGGGCTGACCCCTGTCTGACCTGTCTACACTATTATAATCTAATGCACCCTCCCCCCTCAATCCTAGTTTAAATACTCCTCAAGCCTTCCCATAAACCTTTCCCCTAGCACAACAGACCCCCTTCCATTTAGGTGCAAACCATCTTTAGCATATAGGTTGCACCCCAATGAAAAGTCAGCCCAGTGCTCTAAAAACCCAAAGCCCTCCTCCTTACACCAGGCCTTTAGCCATGCATTCAGGGCTCTAATCTCCCCCTACCTTCCCTGTGTTGCGCATGGCACAGGCAATATTTAAGAGAATATTGCCTTGGAGGTCCTTCCCTTCAACTTGCAACCTAATTCTTTAAAATGGTTCTTAAGGAGCCTCCACCTTCCATATATTCTGTCATTGGTTCCAACGTGGACCAAGACAGCTGGGTCATGCCCAGCCCCTCCCAGTAATTTATCAACCCGGTCCACCACATGCTGAACCCTGGCACCAGGGAGACAGCAAAACATTTGGTTGAGGCTATCCTGGCGAAAAGTCCTTCTAATTATAGAATCCCCAATTACCACCAACTGTCTAGGCCTACCTGCACTACCCCTACCACCCCTACTAGATGGGCTGCTCTCCCGGCTGTTAGGGGGAGCAGTGACATCCAGGGCTGCCACCTCTGAGTTTGCCACCCCCACATCTTCACTTAACTTGGCAAATCTGTTAGGGTGCTCAAACCCAGGGCTGGCCTTCCTTTTCTGTGAGCCTCTACCACTCCCTCTAACTGTATTAACCCATCTAGCTACCTTCTAATGCTGACTTACCCCTCCACCCTCCCCCTTAACCCTACTAGCCACCTACTCAGTGAGCAGAGGACCCCTTTCAAGGTTGACAGCTCTGCCCAGCGTTGCAATTTGCTCCCCCAGATCTCTAATGTGAGCTTCCAGAAGGGCAACCTGCTCACATCTGTCGCAGCGGTATCCATCCTGGAGCTGTTGCTCCATAGTTGCATACATGCGGCACACTGTGCACTGTACAAAACCTTCAATCTTGCTGGCACACATTTTCCCAGATACAAGTTGGTGAAGGGGGGAATATGGTATGGGTTTGTTTTTCAGGGGTTGGGCTTGGCCCCTTAGTTCCAGTGAAAGAAACTCTTAAGGTGTCAATATACCAAGACATTTTGGACAACTTTGTGGGAACAGTTTGGGGATGCCCCCTCCTGTTCCAAAATAATTGCACACCAGTGCACAAACAAGGTCCATAAAGACATGGATGAGCAAGTTTGATGTGGAGGAACTTGACTGGCCTGCAGAGAGTCCTGACCTCAACCCGATAGAGCACCTTTGGGATGAATTAGAGTGGAGGCGGTGAGCCAGACCTTCTCGGCTACATCAGTGCCTAACCTCACAATTGCGCTTCTGGAAGAATGGTCAAACATTCCAATAGGCACACTCCTAAACCTTGTAGACAGGCTTTCATGAAGAGTTGAAGCTGTTATAGTTGCAAAGGGTGGGCCAACTCAATATTGAACCCTAAGGACTAATACTGGCATGCCATTAAAATTCATATGCGTGTAAGGACAGGCATCCCAATACTTTCGATAATATAGTGTCCCCAACCCTTGGGCCATGGACCGGTACCAGTCCATGGCCTGTCAGACATTGGGCTGCACTGCCTCCTGTGTCCCTTCAGCTACTGCGCATGTGTCAGCTCAGTGAAGCAGAAGAAAAAAAGCAAGCCAAGCTTGAGTCGAAGATTACCCTGAAAGCTCCATAAATGCCAGACAATTACTAACAGTCCTGATCCCTGGGACTACACAGGGGAATAGTACCAAAGACACAATGGCGCACTGGCCTAGCGCATTATCCTGAGGTGAATATTTATTAAAAAATTAAAAACATACTCACAAACGAGCTGTAAAACCAAGCATGTCATGCATTGCAGA
Source organism: Glandirana rugosa (assembly GCA_018402905.1). Classification (NCBI taxonomy): domain Eukaryota; kingdom Metazoa; phylum Chordata; class Amphibia; order Anura; family Ranidae; genus Glandirana; species Glandirana rugosa. The sequence continues at coordinate 270,110 of BLSH010314322.1, read as the reverse complement.
TTCCTTCGTGTCCATATCCACATGTACTATGCGGTTGGCATCTCAGACAAAGATCAAATGGCTAACGCGTTTCAAGGTATACACCTCTTCTTCAGAGCCAAGTGTACTCTAGTAACACCACATATTTATAGACCAAATAATGACATAGTGGGGAGGGTAATCCTGCGAAGCCATGCCCAATGCTGGGCGGTGCTGTGCAGGGGGTTTTATTTGCATGCTCCACCCATATGTCACTCCAACTGAATCCACATATAATCTCCATTTGGGGTATATTAAACCCCTAAGCAGCCACAACTTGTGAATTATATATCATAGTTTATGTGCCATTATACAATATGCAATAAGCAGTGTATTGCTTGCAGTAGCATATGTCAATGGCCTCAAATGAACAATCCCATAGATGTAGATGGTGGGGTGAAGAAGATGATGGAGTTCCCTCTATGGGCTTACCTGTGCGCTGTACGGGGAGTAGGGGGAGACACTCAATGCACGTAGATCCTGAGGGCCGCTACATGCCTATTTGGTATGATTGTAAGGGTGTCTGCAATGGAGGACACTCTCATCTGCATGTGCTTGGTACGCAAGCCGGAAATAGGGGCCAGAACCGCTCTCTGCGTTCCAGACAGCTCCGCCCCTCGGACACTTCCTATATGCGTGGACACCCCTTACATACACACAAAGGGCCGGAGTGACCAAGGCTCGCGGCCCTCGAGATGGCCCTACCATTCTAGCTTCTCCAATATCCATGGAAACCTAACCCTCCCACAGGGTGGGGAACTCATCCACTCCGTCACCCCACTGAGTGGCTGATACGTCAGGCTATAGGCAAAAGCGACTATCGGGGGAGGTGGATTTACAGTCCATTGCTGTCCAACACACACTGTACAATATAATCATACGCCATAACAATATTGATGAAATTATAAAGATATAATGGAGATGTAAATGGGACCTGCAGATGGGTCTATATGCGAACTCCCCATACACAGACACCCGCGCCACCCGCACACAGTACGTGACAAGTAAGAGTGAATATTTATATAGATATACACATAAGGTATACAAGTTGTGGCATAGGGAACTATAACCATAGACAGACCGTGAGTGTTCCCAATCCTTCCATAATTCACTAAAACTAGCAGAAGGACCCACATGCGTGGAGCAGCAAGTAGGATGCAGTCTTAAAAGAAACACATCCGCAGACACTGTCCCCCCCCCCCCATTCTGTGCGGGCATGTCTGCTGCAGGACATTCGATGTCCAAACATGTGAGAAAATATTTGTGATCTGAACTGGTATGTTGTATTCCATAATCATGTAATAATAAAAAAATATTAGTTAATTAATAAATACAAATGCTCTGCAAGATAAAATGATATAAAGATTTGATGTACAATCGCTATGATAGGGATACTGTGATTAATTGCTAGTATTGGTATTGTAAAATTATTAAAAAATATATAGAAAATCAAATTTTCCCCTTTGAATTATTAACCCACACATACGTGGAAGTGTATCCCTACCCACATGGGTACATCAGCTGGTTCAACCTAGACACGTGTATGTGCCCCGTGGCACCTCCATGTGGTGAATGACATGGCCGCAAACCCTTTATAGTGGTATTGTTGTATACTTACATATGTTATGTGGACTAAATTTGTGGATTAGTACTAATCTCCTTAGATTTGGATTGATGAGTGGAAGATCATTGAAGATCTTAGATAGTGGTGTTAATGGTGTCTAACACCTGTGGCTCAGAGAATTCTGTAGCCAGAGGATGAATTGAATAACTATGTGGTGGCCTTGTGACAAGAGGGGCATTCAAGGTGCATGAATGCTTTCATGCATGAGAGTGCGCACGAAAGCACACACACACCCACACGCGGGCGCACATACACACAATATACGAGCCTGTGTATGAATATATTGGCGATGTACAACAGTGTGCACATACACACGTGTATACACATATGCACATAAATGTACACACGCATATCCACGCGCACATAAATGCACACCGGCGCATGCACACATAACTGTGTGCACGCGCGCCCCGATAGCACGCAAACCTATGCACACAAACTCGCACATCTGAGGGTGCCCCAGTGGGCCACATACTAGATGTACCTCTCCGGGCCACGTGAACGGGGACACCTAGGTGTGTGGGCACGCGAAAATCCTGACAAACCAGTATTCCCGCGTACCCTCATGGGTCCCCTCACTATGGGGACACCAACGGGCCCCCAATGTTTTACTTAGCCAGTGGAATGGGGAAAAAACTTCCTCAGCCCCAGGGAACACCACTAGGATGCTATAACTTGATAAAATTGCATCATGTAATATGGGGCACATTCATTACACATTCATTATATGTTAATTAAGAGCCAGAGAGGGGAAAGGTGGATATAGATGTAAACCCCCTAAGGGGGGGCAGGGGGGGAGAGGGGGAAATGAACCGGGGGGCAGCTGGAAACCAGATGGGAAGCAATGCTGTAGATGTTACATAACTCCATGGACCTCTAAATCTTCATTTAACCCACCAGGGGTCAAAGACCCCAGCGTGAAGATCTAGTAGGTCTCTCTCTGACAGAGTTTCTTAAATTTGCTCCCATCATCTAGGTTTCTTGAGATGGCCTCTATGCCAAAGACCCTCAGGCCCGAAGGGTCACCATTATATTGTCTAAAATGCCGAGGGACTGAATAATTATGTCTAGATTTGGCTTTCGTTAGGTCACTCTTACCTAGGATGCTACACTTGTGCTCACCAAACCTCACACCGAGTGGGGGATTGTTCGCCCCACATATAACAGCCCACAAGGGCAGATGAGGCCGTAGACCACATATGTGGTCCCACAGTTAATAAACTGTTTAATCCTGTGTGAGCATCTGTCTGTTCCTAGAACTTCCCTCTTTCTGTGCCACATGAAGGAGAAGGAGCCACAATTTTTCACTCCACACATAGCTTCCCATGTGGTCGAAAATGGTGGACCATGGGCCTCTATTGTATACACCATTGTTTTGGGCTTTACACACCCTACTAGGTGCTATAAGGCCCCCAAGATTTCTTGGTCTCCTGAAAATGATCTCAGGTCTGGGTGGCAGGGTTTATCCCAGGACCGGATCCTGTTTCAGGATTTTCCAATTTTTATGTAGCACCTGCTGAATCTCAAACGCCTTTATGTTGTAGGTGGTTGTAGGTGGTACAAAATCTAATGGTGTCTGTTCAGTTCTTATGAGCCTCCCTCCTTTTAAGTTTGAACTCATTAATTCCTGGGATTGCATCCGGGAGCCCCTTTTCCCAAAATTCCTTTTTAAGGATAGCTCCCTGAGTTTCGTAATCTTCTCTCCTGGTGCAGGTCCTATACAGTCTGCAAAATTGTCTGAACTGAACATTTCTGATCCAGTTCGGATGGTGGTTGCTTTTTGCATGTATATAGGAATTCCCTGCACTAGGTTTGAAGTGGGTTTGGGAAATGATTTTGCCACATTCATCTACATGGAGTTCAAGATCTATGAAGACCAGATGGGAATTGTCCATGACATGCGTGAACCTGATGCCAAAGGGATTGTTGCTACAATGTGCAAGAAATCCCTTCAGTCCCCTTCCAAATGATTAAAATATTGTCAATGTATCTGGCATACAAGGCCAGATCTACCAAGGGGATTCGTCTGGTCCTTATGGACCTTAGGGATGTGGTAGAAGTGAGGGGTCATTGGGTGTTGTTTCCATAGGAAGTGATATTCACTTTTGGTAATGACCTTGTCAAACAATGCCTCATCAAGTAGCGACTTGAGTGTGGCCTTGTAACCTGCTAAGGGGTCCCTCTGGAACCTCTCATAGGTCTCTCTATCTTCAAGTAACCTGTGGGCCTCCGCCAGATAGGACTCCCTATCTTGTATCACCAGACCTCCACCCTTGTCCGCTTGTCTAATAATGACTTGGTCATTGTTCCTTAGGCATCTAATTGATTCCACTATCCCATCTCCTTCCAAGATCTCCATAGCCTTTGTCATCCTGGGGTTCTTCTGGCACATCTGTTTCAGTTCACCAAGTACCACTTCATAAAACATAGGAAGTTACCCTTAACCCAGTGGGGAAAGAAGGAGGACTTGGGCCTAAAATGCGTATGAATGATGTTCCTCTCTGCCTCTGCCAAGGGCTCACTTGCAATCTGAGCATCATTGCAACCTCCTTCCTCGTAAATTCTTTGGAGGATGGCTAGGGCCTCATCATCCTGCTCTATGCCCGCCCCCAAAGATGTTAGGTTGAGGTGCCCCTGGGCCGTGGTGCCGGGTCCCTCTTTCATGTTGTCGCTAACTGTAGCAATTTCTTTCTTAAGGGCATAATACCTTTTGACAGTTAAGGCCCCTGAAGTATCGGTTGAGGTCCACAAACAGCTCAAACAAGTTGGTCCGTGATGACGCTCGTTATTGGAGAGTGAAACGCGTTGACGTCATTTCCGGCTCTCCGTACTCGCTGACGTCACGTCCGTTTGTGGTGGAATGCACGCCGGAGCCAGACGCCGCACTTACTCTACAGAATTTGTTGCTAGGCGGGAGAGCATCAGTCTTTCCTGTAAGTGTAAATTTTAAATTGCTCAAATAAATTATTCAAAGGTACTTCACCATGGAGGCTGTCTTTCTTTTTTGAGCATTGTATGTGGAGGAGTTGGAGTTCACAGCCTGCAGCCCAATAGGAACGGGTCTCGTATTGCCTGTATTATCATCTTTATCTGACCATCACCCGGAACAAGCCTATTGTGACCCCCAGACTGCAAAGCTGGGGGTCCATTTTGTCTGGTGAGTGGGGCCACGAGAGGGGGCTGGCACTGAGCACCAAGAACAGCATTTCTTGCACTTTATGTGGAGCACTGAGCACATATATTTTTTTATGGACTGCACTGGATGGTTTCATCCATTCTATCTATTTTGCATGATATTATTCATATTCGTCTATTTTTATATATATTTTTTAGAAATTGACACTTGAACATATTACACAGTATTGGTTGGTTTCAATTATTAATGTTGCACAGTATCATTCATTTTTTGTTTATTCTTTAGAAATTGACACTTGGATATACTACACAGTATTGGTTGGTTTATTTAGGGTGGCGCAGCATTCATTTGGTTTTTGATTTTTAAAGGTACCTTTTGTAAGATACTTATGTAGCAGCGGCCCCTTTATATAGGCTGATCCCTGGGCACCTGGTGAGGGTCCCGGTGATTAGTTTATATAACAGATTTTTTGATCTGTAGCGCGGATCTATTTCTTCATTCAAGTTGGGCGGATGTCTTGATGCAAAGTTAAGACCTTTTTGTAACAGATCCAGCTCTGTGTTGGCGAACACAGAGCTGAACAAGTTATAAATCTTTATAGTGGATTGGTCTATTGTTATCGTCTCCCTCTTTTGGAGTTTTTCCTCCCCTCTTGCCTCTTCTTCTCCCTCCTCTCCTTCCCTTACTGACTGCCTCTGTCCTGGGCTGTGTTGTTTGAGGCTGTGGAGCTCGTTTATCCCACAGCCCCTTTCGCTAAAAAAGTCGGGTCCTCTTTTCAGAATTCCAAACCATGCGATGCTAATGATAGTTGTGGGGCAGTTCAAGGGATTTCTTGCACATTGTAGCAACAATCCCTTTGGCATCAGGTTCACGCATGTCATGGACAATTCCCATCTGGTCTTCCTAGATCTTGAACTTTGTGTAGATGAATGTGGCAAAATCATTTCCCAAACCCACTTCAAATCTAGTGCAGGGAATTCCTATTTACATGCAAAAAGCAACCACCATCAGAACTGGATCAGAAATGTTCAGTTCAGACAATTTTGCAGACTGTATAGGACCTGCACCAGGAGAGAAGATTACGAAACTCAGGGAGCTATCCTTAAAAATTAATTTTGGGAAAAGGGCAATAGCCACATAGAAGAAGCTTACTCTAAAAATTGTGAAAATAACCCCAAGCTAATCAAAAGAGGTCTGCCAACATCCCATACCAATACTCCAAAAATTGGGGATTCTACAGGAAAGAAGGGCTCCCGGCTGCAATCCCAGGAATTAATGAGTTCAAACTTAAAAGGAGGGGAGGCCCATAAGACCCGAACAGACACCATTATTTTGTACCACCTACAACATAAAGGCGTTTGAGATTCAGCAGGTGCTACGTAAAAATGGGAAAATCCTGAAACAGGATCCGGTCCTGGGAAAAACCCTGCCGCCCAGACCTGAGATCATTTTCAGGAGACCAAGAAATCTTGGGGGCCTTATAGCACCTAGTAGGGTGCGTAAAGCCCAAAACAATGGTGTATACAATAGAGGCCCATGGTCCACCATTTTTGACCAGATGGGAAGCTATAAGTGTGGAGTGAAAAATTGTGGCTCCCGCTCCTTCATGTGACACAGAAAGAGGGAAGTTCTAGGAACAGACGGGTGCTCACACAGGATTAAACAGTTTATTAACTGTGGGATCACATATGTGGTCTACGGCCTCATCTGCCCTTGTGGGCTGTTATATGTGGGGTGAACTATACGCCCACTCAGGGTGAGGTTTGGCGAGCACAAGTGTAGAACCCTAGATAAGAGTGACCTAACGAAACCCCCCCGCCCCTTTACTTGTCCTCCCCCGTCGACCTTTGGTCTACCCTTCGTTACGACATCTACAATGTATTGAGGTACCTGGAGATTTAGAAGTAAATTGGGTGGTCCCCAGTTTCTGGGGTCCCACTTCTATGTCACTCAGAGAGAGACTGTCAAAGAATGTAAACGAGGGTAGTAGATCCAAAGAAATCTACCGGAGATACGGTATCTGGGAATCCGGACTTCCCAGTGGTAATACAACGGATATTACGACTCCCTGACTTATTAATACAGATCTAGACCGAAAGCAATCCAGTGAGAATAGATCCCAAGATGTGAACACGAGCGGTTTGGAGTGGGACTCACCCGCATATCAAGTGGGGTGTATATTGTCGGGTGTTCCCGTCTACTCCG
>BLSH010314322.1:249343-259689 GCA_018402905.1 Glandirana rugosa | reverse complement strand
GGGGCAGCTGCCCTGGGCCCTGCCATTGTTGTGGGGCCCAAAGCAACTGCCTTATACTTGCCAACTGTCCTGGTTTAAATTCCCTTGTCCCTTGAAGTTTTAGTCCTGTGCTGTTCTGCCCAGCTCTGCCCTATTGTTGTGTACAGATGACTCCCCTGCAGACCCTGTGTTTACATGTAAATAACTAACATTGATATGTAAATAGTGGAGGCCAGCTGCATTGATATGTAAATAGAGGTGGCATTTATATGTATATCATGCCCCCCTGAGGTCATATTCACCATCACCTCTGCTGAATGCTGCCTACTGGGGAGACAAAGGGGGCATGCTTGAAAGTCGTCATTAAGCCTAACATCAACCTGTTCTGCAAAGGTAAGTAAATTGGTGGAGGGAAGGGTAGTGTCGGTTGTGCAGAGGTAGGCAGAGAAGGAATTACAGTTTGGGGTGCACAGGTGGGCAAGGAGGGGATGTATAGAGGTAAGGAAGATGAGCAGAGAAGGCAGGTAGAGTTAAAAGGGGTGGAGGGTTGGAGTGGAGAGGATGGGGGAGGTTTGGGGTGCAGAGGTTTTAGGAGGCAAAGGTGTACTGACAGGGCGGATAAAGATGTAAGTCGCGTGTAGGGCAGCCCATTCATTTCAATGCTCTATGCGCTAGAAATGCGGAAGAAATCACACGGTGCTTTAGCACATGTCAGCAGATGTGTGAGGATGTCATTAACAATTGATGGCACTACTGTGTTTCTGCTAAAGAGCAGTAGGTTTCTGTGGTGTCAGGAAAGCGATTTCGCGTTCCCAACACACACAAATGTGAACGCAGGCTAAATGTCTCAATTACATTAATGGTCAGTGTAAATCTTCTCATTACATTTGGGCTTGGTGTAGAATCCTTTCATTCACACTAGTGGCCAGTGTGAAGATCCCCCTTACATTGGTGGTTACTGAATGCTTCTATTACATTAGTGGCCAGTGTAAATCCCTCCTTACATTGGTGGTTACAGAATGCTGCTATTACATTGGTGATCAGTGTAAATCCCTGCTTACATTGGTGGTTACTGAATGCTTCTATTACATTGGTGATCAGAGTAAATCCCTCTTTACATTGGTGGTTACTGAATGCTGCTATTACATTGGTGATCAGTGTAAATCCCTCCTTACATTGGTGGTTACTGAATGCTGCTATTACATTGGTGATCAGTGTAAATCCCTCCTTACATTGGTGGTTACTGAATGCTTCTATTACATTAGTGGTCAGGGTAAATCCCCATTACATTAGTGGTCAGTGTAAATCCCTCCTTACATTGGTGGTTACTGAATGCTTCTATTACATTTGTGGTCAGTGTAAATGCCTCCTTACATTGGTGGTTACTGTGAATGCTTCTATTACATTAGTGGTCAGTGTAAACCCCCTATTACATTGGTGGCCAGTGTTGAAACTCCTCTTTATATTGGTAGTCGGTAAAAAAATCAGCATTGCCATTGATCACACCCTCCCCATCCCCCACCACTGACACTGATCCCAGGAGTTCTAGGATTCCTAGGAGTTTTCTGTCTATTGATGGGTCTGCTCACCTTCCCAGTGTATGGTGTGCAGGCAGTGAGGAGATGATGTGCTGTAACTTCTAGCAACCAATCAACAAGCATAAATCATGTGCTGTAACCTCTAGCAACTTATCAGTGAGCCGTAATGTGTGCTGTAACCTCTAGCAACCAGTCAGTAAGTGGTAATGATATGCTGTAACCTCTGGTGGTCAATCACAATTGCTGCCTGATCTGATTCAGTAAACTGACTTTGAGGCTAGCTGTTATTTATTGTATGTCTCAGAGCAGGTGGGGAGCGAAAATGTTTGCCCAGGGTCCATTCAATAATAAAGATGGCCCTGTGTATATGGTTATAGTTCCCTATTCCACAACTTGTATACCTTATGTGTATATCTATATAAATATTCACTCTTTTACTTGTCACGTACTGTGTGCGGGTGGCGCGGGTGTCTGTGTATGGGGAGTTACTCATATACCCATCCGCAGGTCTCATTTACATCTTCATTATATCTATATTTTCATCAATATCGTTATGGTATATGATTATATTGTATATTGTGTGTGTTGGACAGCAATGGACTGTGAGTCCACCACACCCTGATAGTCGATTTGCCTATAGCCCAACATATCAGCTACTTGGTCCCCGCCTTAGGGTGACAGATTGGTGAGTGAGTTCCCCGCCTTGTGGGAGGGTTGGGTTTCCATGGATATCGGAGAAGCTAGAATGGTAGAATCCACCTCCCCCGATAGTCGCTTTTGTCTATAGCCTGACGTATCAGCCACTCAGTGGGGTGACGGAGTGGGTGAGTTCCCCACCCTGTGGGAGGGTTAGGTTTCCATGGATATTGGAGAAGCTAGAATGGTAGGGCCATCTCGAGGGCCGCGAGCCTTGGTCACTCCGGCCCTTTGTGTGTATGTAAGGGGTGTCCACGCATACAGGAAGTGTCCGAGGGGCGGAGCTGTCTGGAACGCAGAGAGAGCTTCTTGCCCCCGTTTCCGGCTTGCGTACCAAGCACATGCGGATGAGAGCGTGCTCCATTGCAGACACCCTTACGATCATACCGAATAGGCACGTAGCGGCCCTCAGGGCCGGCTTCAGTGTCCGCATCTGCGCGCATCTGTACTTCCCGTACAGCGCACAGGTAAGCCCATAGGGGGAACTCCATCATCTTCTTCACCTCAACATCTATATATATGGGACTGTTAATTTGAGGCCATTGACATATGCTACTGCAAGCAGGCAGCAAACAATGCACTGCTTATTGAATATTGTATAATGACACATCAACTATGATATATAATTCACAAGTTGTGGCTGCTTAGGGTTTTACTATACCCCACATGGAGATTATATGTGGATACAGTTGGAGTGACATATGGGTGGATGATGCAAATAAAACCCCCTGCACAGCACCCGCCCAGCATTGGGCATGGCTTAATAGGATTACCCTCCCCACTGTGTCAATATTTGGTCTATACATTTGTGGTGTTTCTAGAGTACACTTGGCTCTGCAGAAGAGATTGAAGAGACCTTGAAACGCGTTAGCCATTTTATCTTTGTGTGAGATGCCAACCGCATTGTACATGTGTATATGGACGCAAAGGAATCTGCAATGCATGACATGCTTGGTTTTACAGCTCGTTTGTGAGCATGTTTTTAACTTTTAAATAAATATTCACCAGAGGATAATGCGCTACGCCAGTGCGCCATTGTGTCTTTGTATCTTTGTTACAGTGTCTTTGGACTTCAGCAGTTTATCAGTGGCAGCAAGGTGGCACAATATCCCAAGCTATATAAATTGCTTATACAGAGGATATTGTGTTGGAGAGGCCTCCCCTCTGAGCGCAGGAAGAAGCTTTTGTTTGTGCTACACAGGAGAATGCAGGATTTCATGCTTGGGACAGTGTCGATGCAGGATTTCATGGCAGTGGGACACAAAAGGAGTTACTGCTCTCTTCTGCTCATACACTGCACAGAGAAAACTGCATCTGGTGCTGGGCAAAGGTGGCAAGTGACACGCTGCATCTTGTGGCAGGCTATGTTGGCAAGTGAAATGCGGCATCTAGTGGCAGGCAAAGATGGCAAGTGACTCGCTGCATCTTGTGGCAGGCGATGGTGGCAAGTAGGGATGAACCAAACACCTCCCGGTTCGGTTCGCACCAGAACATGCGAACAGACAAAAAGTTGGGGACAAGGTGCTTTGGGGGCGACCTCAAAGCATGCTCCCCATGTTGAGGGCATGTGGCCTGGTATGGTTCGGAGGCGGTGGTCACTTTTTAAAAAAAAAATTGGTGCGGGGTTCCCCTTAAATTCCATACCAGACCTGTTGTTGGATGGAGTAACTGGGCCTGATGTTGTAAATTAGTTTACAAATTGTGACAAAAGCCCCCAGTCAAACAGGTGGCAAAAAATTTGGCCTTGGGTGCTGGCGGTGCCAGAACACTGTAACCCCTTGCAGTTACTCTTGTTGGATGGAGGAACTGGGCCTGATGTTGTAAATTGGTTTACAAATTGTGACGAAAGCCGCCAGTTAAACAGCTGGCAAAAAATTTGGGTTACTCTTGTTGGAAGCAGGAATGGGACCTGCTGTTGTAAATTAGTTTAATCACTTAAGCCCCGGAGCCCTTTTTTACACTTATTGTTTACAAGTTAAAGTCATTTTTTTTGCTAGAAAATTACTTAGAACGCCCAAACATGATATATTTTTTTTCAAACACCCTAGAGAATATAATGGTGATCGTTGCAATACTATTTGTCACACGGTATTTGCGCAGCGGTCCTTTAAGCTTTTTTGAGTTAAAAAATAAGACAACAGTAAAGTTAGCCCATTTTTTTGTATATTGTGAAAGAGGATGTTACGCCGAGTAAATAGATACCATACATGTTAAAGTTCAAAATTGCGCACTTTGGGGAATGGCTACAAATTCCGGTACTTAACCACTTACCAACCGGGGCCTTTTTTTACATTTGTTGGTTACAAGCTAAAATCTGTTTTGTTTTTGCTAGAAATTTACTTAGAATATATATAATTTTTTTTTTCAAACACCCTAGAGAATAAAATGGCGATCGCTGCAATACTTTTTGTCACACGGTATTTGCGCAGCGGTCTTTCAAGCGCAATTTTGTTTTGAAAAATTTCACTTTTCCCTAAGCGTCTTTCAGGACAGCACCTTGAGAGATTGCTCCTCCCTCTAAATCCAGGAAACACCCACTTCCACCTTTTAAAAGGAGGCATCTCCACATTCCCATCAGTTTTTGTGTTTCCTCCGGCAAGGGAACACCTAAGGAGGGGGGTCAGGTCTTTAAGGTGCTGTCCTGAGAGACCAGGGCATTTCACCTTACCTTTTTTCTTAAGAGAGTCCACCCTCCCACACCCCTGCACAGGCAGGCTGAGGCTGAGGTGGGCTCCTTCTCCCCTTCTTACACTCAGGGGGACTGAGTGTCGCTCTGTGGATGCAGCTCTAGGCGGCAGCAGGACGGCCGCATTTTTGATTTTCGCGCCGTCGGGAGCCGCAGCCATCTTGTGGATGGCTGATGGAGATTCAGCCCCACCGGAAGTGAGGTAGCCGGCAAGGGTGCGGTGCTGCAGAGCGAGCGTGCAGCGTCAGGATGCCGTGAGTACGTAGGGGGAGGAGTGGAGCTGGTGCTTTATTTCCAGTTCCGGTCCGGCGCAACGGCACTTGGGAGTCCGGAACCGGTCTTTTCGGCCACAGGTGGATGGCGGATCTGCTATGGAGCCAGCAGTGTCGGCGTGTGGGACAGGCACCAGCAAGGCTCAGGTAAGAGGGGTGGAGAGCCCCTAAAGCTCTGTATTGCCTTATCTCTGTCACCTTTTCCCCCCTGGTGGCGGGGGCCTGTCAGGGCACATGAAGTGGTGAGGTTACTGTACTGTGCACCTAGGGTGAGCCTGTTTAGAGGTTGGCTGACTTACTATAGGGGTCTGTATCGTTTTCTTTTTGTCTTTTGGAAGGCTAAGAGCTCTGACCAACCAACTAAAAGGAAGTGTCCATCATGCAAAGCCAAGTTGCCTGAGGGATGGAAGAAATCTTTATGCCAATTATGTATTGATGCATTGGTTAAAGAAGAAGCCTCTTCCGCTTGCAGCGATATAATCGCATCAGTCAAAAAAGAGTTGGACGCTACTATTCAGTCCTTCCGCTCCTCGATTTCAGGGCCTTCTAAAAGTCAGCCATCAACCTCTGGTTCCTCTCAGAGCTCACTTCTAATCCCAGTGGTAGAGACTGAAGAGGGTTCTCCTACCCCTGGAGGCTTATCTCCCTCTCGTTCCAGAGACGACTCTGAGGAAGAAGAGGACGACGGGTCAGACACCAAACCCTCAAGATATAAGCTTACGTTAGAGCAGGTGGATGCTCTGTTGAAAACGGTGCACAATACATTGGGCCTAGTGGGAGAGAAGAGAGAGTTATCTCTCCATGACCGTATGTACGAAAGGCTTTGTGAGCCTAAAAGTCACACCTTCCCAGTGCACCAGTCGATTTCAGAGGCCATTAAAAAAGAATGGGCCGAACCAGAAAGGAAGCCATTCTTTCCCAAAGCGCATAAAAGGCGTTTTCATTTTTACAAAGACCCATCAGCTGTCTGGAACAAGGTCCCTAGGCTGGATGCGGCTTTTTCGCAAGTGTTCAGGTCCACAGACCTGGTGTTTGAGGATATGGGGACTCTCAAGGAACCCATGGATAAAAGAATAGACCTACAGCTCAAGAGGGCCTGGCAGTCTAATATGAACAGTCTGAAGCCTGCAATGGCTACTACATGCATATCCAGAAACCTGGAATATTGGATAAATCAGCTAAAATCACACATTTTAGAAGATTCTCCTAAGCAAGAGATCCTTGATTCCTTTACAACTCTTGCGGCAGCAGTGGCATATATTTCAGATGCCTCTGCAGAGTCAATTAGGATGACGGCAAAATCAGCGGCTTTGGCTAACTCAGCCAGAAGGGCCCTATGGTTAAAGACCTGGCAGGGGGATGCAGCAGCTAAGAGCAAGCTTTGCAGCCTGCCATTTATAGGAGATCTTTTATTCGGCCCTGATCTAGACTCTGTCTTAGATAGGACAGCTGATAAAAAGAAATCATTTCTGATAAAAAAGAAAAAACAACCAGTAAAAAAGTTTTTTCATCCTCAAAGAACTCAAGAGCAAGGTAAAGCTCAAGAGAAGAAGAGGAACGGTCAGCACAGAGGGGAAAAGGAAGAACGGACGTCTTGTTCAATCCTCCTGCGACCTCCAGCAAGACGCAGTGACTCGTCACTCTAGGTGGGGGGAAGACTGCAGAACTTTCTCCCGTACTGGGCAAATATGTCCGGAAATCAGTATATTCTGGACACGTTGGCCCAAGGGTACAAAATAGAATTTGCGGAAAAACCACTAGAAAGATACTTTGTAACAAGCCTTCCAGGAGACGCCACAAGAGCACTGGCAATGAAGAACCTTTTGAAGGATGTGATGCGTCAAAAAGTTGCTATTCCGGTGCCTCCAGGGGAACAACATCAGGGATTTTACTCCCACATTTTTCTGGTGAAGAAGCCGTCTGGCAGTTTCCGACTTATTCTCAATTTAAAGCCTCTAAACAAATCAGTTCAGTACAAGAGGTTCCGTATGGACTCAATCCTCACAGTAAAGAGTCTGTTAAAAGGTTGCTTTATGGCATCAATCGAACTTAAAGATGCATATCTGCATGTGCCAGTAGCACCGCAGTCACAGAAACTCCTAAGATTAGCAGTAAACTGGGGAAAAGAAATCCTCCATCTTCAATTCAGGGCTCTGCCTTTTCGGCCTCTCAACAGCGGCACAAATCTTTACGAAGATTATGGCAGAATTGGTGGCGCCTGTACGTCTACAGGGGATAGCAGTAGTCCCGTACCTGGACAATTTGCTTCTGTTTGCCTCTACCAGGGAAAAATTGCTGGAAGATCTTGCAAAAGCTCACAGTCATTTAGAGGCATTGGGATGGATTATCAATGTACAGAAGTCAAATTTCAATCCAGCTCAACAGGTCACATTCTTAGGTTACCTGATCGACTCAGTGGAACAGAAGATTGTGCTGCCAGAAGAAAAAAGGGTCAAGGTCCAAAGTGTGGCAACAATGCTCCAGACCAACCAGTTATTTACGATCAGAAAGGTAATGTCAGCCCTGGGAACCCTAACAGCAACAATTCTGGCCATCCAGTGAGCCCGTCTGCATTTCAGACCTCTGCAAGATTTCCTTCTGAGGGTTTGGAATCACAATCCAGACACCTTAGATGTAGAAGTAAAGATCCCGTCGAGGGTCAAAACGACCCTTTGGTGGTGGAGGAACCAGGAAAATCTTGCCAAGGGTTTACTTTGGACATGGCGGAACAGTGACAACGGACGCCAGCAGCTGGGTCTGCGGGGCTCACTGGAGACAGAACCTAGCACAAGGCACATGGTGCAAGGCAGAGGCAGGAAAGTTCTCAAATTGGAGAGAATTAAAGACGGTTGCTTTAGCATTAGCTGCCTTCTCTCCAGGCCTCCAAGAGTCCCACGTAAGGATACTGTCAGACAACGCCACGACCATGGCCTACTTGGACATGGGGGCACGAGAAGCAGAGCTCTTCAGACCTTGTCAACAGAGATCTTGAGGGACGCAGAACACCATCTGCTCTCCCTATTGGCAGTCCATTTAAAGGCCACTCTAAACGAAGTGGCAGATTTTCTGAGCAGGCAAAAAATTCAAGAGATGGAATGGAGCCTGGATCCAGAAGTGTTTTCTGCAATCACCGAACGATGGGGAGTTCCGCAAGTGGACTTGTTTGTGCCGAAAGAAAACGCACAGCTCCTGAAGTACTTCTCTCTCCACAGAGACAGCGATTCGCTAGGCATAGATGCCCTCACGCATCCTTGGGACTTTCAGCTAGCCTATGCATTTCCTCCTTTTCAGCTGATACCTCTAGTATTAAGAAAAATACTGAGGGAGAGAGCGTCTGTTATTCTAGTCGCTCCATTCTGTCCGAAAAGGGCTTGGTTTACCACCATCCTGCAGTTGGCGATCAAACCATGTTGGAGGCTGCAACCCAAACAGGACTTGCTTCGTCAAGGACCAGTTTACCATCCAGACATAGCCAGACTAAATCTTACCGTCTGGTTTCTGAAGAGAAATTGTTGAGAGCAAAAGGATTTTCAGTACCTTTGATGAATACCATACTTTCTAGTAGGAAGAAAGTTTACTAGAAACATCTACAACAAGATATGGAAGGTCTATAACACTTGGTGTCATTTAGAGGGTAGAACCCTAGAAGACTTGGTATCAGTGCTGTAGTTTCTACAAGTAGGTGCAGACAAGGGTCTAGCGGTTAGTACCCTGAAGGTACAAGCTGCCGCTCTAAGTGTGTTTTTGGAGAAACCATTAGCTCCTGAACCCTTAGTCGCAAGATTCTTTAAGGCACTCACCAGAGCCAGGCCCGCGCCTAATAAGCTGTTTCCCAAGTGGGATTTGTCTGTAGTGCTACAAGCCCTAACAAAAGAACCAATTGAACCACTGCAAGAAGCTTCCTTAAGGAATCTAACGTTAAAGACTGTATTCTTGATTGCAATCACCTCAGCAAGAAGAATCGTTGAGATACACGCTCTGTCAGTAAAAGAGCCTTTTTTATCTATTTATCCTGATCGGATTATTTTGAAGACAGATTCTTTGTTTTTGCCAAAGGTAGTGACGGTCCAGAACCGATTGCAAGAAATTATTTTGCCAACAATTTGTGTGAATCCTTCTAATGAGAAGGAAAACAAGTTTCACGGTTTAGATGTGAGAAGAACTTTGTTACATTATTTAGAAGTCACAAAGGACTTTAGGAAATCGGACTCTTTGCTGACCCAATTTTCAGGTAGCAAGAAAGGCCACCAGGCCTCTAAGGGGTCAATTGCAAGGTGGCTCAGATCAACAATTCTGGAGGCCTACTCCAAAATAGGACTGCCTCCCCCGCCGGGGGTTCGAGCACATTCTATCAGAGCTCCAGCCACGACATGGGCTGAAAAAGCTGGTGGCACCCCAGATCAGATCCGTAAGGCAGCTACCTGGTCTAGTTACCAGACGTTTGTCCGGCATTATAGGCTGGACCTTATGTCATCAGGGGATCAGGCATTTGGCAGGAAAGTCCTGCAGGCTGTAGTCCCTCCCTAGGGGGTAAGTCTCGCTTATCCTCTCAAGGTGCTGTCCTGAAAGACGCTTAGGGAAAATTCAAGTTAGTCTTACCGGTAACTTGTTTTCCCAGAAGTCTTTCAGGACAGCAGCAACCCACCCTTGTTGTTTTTGTGCATATATTCAGGCTGTTATTAACTATGTTCTGATTATGTGTTCCAGCTTGGACCGGAGGTACTCTACTCTACTACAACTGATGGGAATCTGGAGATGCCTCCTTTTAAAAGGTAGAAGTGGGTGTTTCCTGGATTTCGAGGGAGGAGCCATCTCTCAAGGTGCTGTCCTGAAAAAGTACAGATTGGACCAATGGCAATTTTTTACAATTTCGCAGCGGATACCTTTTAAAATTTATGGCCTGAACGCTCACGCGCGTTAAAAGTTGGCATTGTACATACCATAGTTAAATGAGCCGTCTTGTTGGAGAAAGTGTTATATGTTTTTTTAACCCGATTGATAACAACAGAATAAAAAATTGAGTTTTTCAGTTCAATCAGAATGGCCATTGAACAAAAGGTTCTTCAAAAAGTCCTGTCGTGGAACTCTCTACCGAGGAGGGAGCTTTAGGTCCTTTGTGGGTGAAGATGGAAAATTTTCCTCCGTAGAGGTCTAAGGGTAGTCAACATCATCTCA
>BLSH010314322.1:193547-205858 GCA_018402905.1 Glandirana rugosa | reverse complement strand
AATAAGTATTTGGTCACCTACAAAAAAGCAAGATTTCTGGCTCTCACAGACCTGTAACTTCTTCTTTAAGACACTCCTCTGTTCTCCACTCGTTACCTGTATTAATGGCACCTGTTTGAACTCGTTATCAGTATAAAAGACACCTGTCCACAACCTCAAACAGTCAGACTCCAAACTCCACTATGGCCAAGACCAAAGCTGTCAAAGGACACCAGAAACAAAATTGTAGACCTGCACCAGACTGGGAAGACTGAATCTGCAATAGGTAAGCAGCTTGATGTGAAGAAATCAACTGTGGGAGCAATTATTAGAAAATGGAAGACCACTGATAATCTCCCTCGATCTGGGGCTCCACGCAAGATCTCACCCCGTGGGGGTTAAAATAATCACAAGAACGGTGAGCAAAAATTCCAGAACCACACGGAGGACCTAGTGAATGACCTGCAGAGAGCTGGGACCAAAGTAACAAAGGCTACCATCAGTAACACACTACGCCGCCAGGGACTCAAATCCTGCAGTGCCAGACGTGTCCCCCTGCTTAAGCCAGTACATGTCCGGGCCCGTTTGAAGTTTGCTAGAGAGCATTTGGATGATCCAGAAGAGGATTGAGAGAATGTCATATAGTCAGATGAAATCAAAATAGAACTTTTTGGTAAAAACTCAACTTGTCGTGTTTGGAGGATAAAGAATGCTGAGTTGCATCCAAAGAACACCATGCCTACTGTGAAGCATGGACGACTGATCCGTGTAAAGGAAAGAATTAATGGGGCCATGTATCGTGAGATTTTGAGTAAAAACCTCCTTCCATCAGCAAGGGCATTGAAGATGAAACGTGGCTGGGTCTTACAGCATGACAATGATCCCAAACACACTGCCAGGGCAACGAATGAGTGGCTTCGTAAGAAGAATTTCAAGGTCCTGGAGTGGCCTAGCCAGTCTCCAGATCTCAACCCCATAGAAAATCTTTGGAGGGGGTTGAAAATCCGTGTTGCCCAGCGACAGCCCCAAAACATCACTGCTCTAGAGATCTGCATGGAGGAATGAGCCAAACTACCAGCAACAGTGTGTAAAAACCTTGTGAAGACTTGCAGAAAACATTTGACCTCTGTCATTGCCAACAAAGGGTATATAACAAAGTATTGAGATGAACTTTGGTTATTGACCAAATACTTATTTTCCACCATAATTTGCAAATAAATTCTTTAAAAATCAGACAATGTGATTTTCTGGAATTTTTTTTTTCTTGTTCTGTCTCTCATAGTTGAAGTGTACACTTTGCTACAATGTAAAGTAGTGTCTGTACAGCTTGTATAACAGTGTAAATTTGCTGTCCCCTCAAAATAACTCAACACACAGCCATTAATGTCTAAACCGCTGCCAACAAAAGTGAGTACACCCCTTAATTAAAATGTCCAAATTGGGCCCAAAGTGTCAATATTTCTCTTACGTTCATTGATAGACGCAGCCTCTTATTCATGACATGTGGGGTTTATGCACCTTTTACCAGGAGTAGACTAGGCAGAACGAAGTTCAGAAAAGCAAAGCTGGCCCCTCCCAGGGGGCCGTCCTCACTCAGCATATAACCCCTCAGCCCTGCATAGCATATCAGTTTTTTTCTGCTTAGTGCAAGGAGTTAGACCTGGTTCCCTGCTGGGATCTGCGGTTCCCCTATTTTTGTTCTCTTTTCTTTTTGCGCAAGCCTTCTGATGAAGACTGCAATCAAGTAGCCGGCTGGGGAACATGCGGCTATCCCTTGTCCTGACATCTCCCCAGCACGGCCGACAGATGCGAGCCACCCTTAGCTATAGCAGGGTCCGCCTCTTCGTGCCCGTTCCGTGTGGGTGGCTGGTGGGTTAAACGCCCCACCTGCATACCCAGTGACCGAGCTGCTGCTCGCTTCAGGGGTCGCATGGCCAGCAGCATCCCTCCCCACCTGGGGGGAGGAAGGTCTGCTCTGGGTGGCTACCCACTATGCCCATCTGGAAGGGGGAGTGACACCCCCCTCCCCCCCTGGGGGCAGAGGGGGGGCGGCTAGTGGTGCCCGTTCCGGTGGGGGTACAGGTGACCCAGGTGTTTCCACTCGCTCCCATGCAATCGGCGCTATTTTGGCAGCGCCGGCCGCCATTTTCCTGGGGTCGCAGCTGACCGCCATTTTGTCGCAGCCGCGGCCATTTTGGGAGCGGCTTTGACCTCTTGTGGCCGCTTGGCGGCCATTTTGGGTTGGTCTCCCTGAATGGGAAATAACACGTGTGCGTTGGCGCCACTTCTCCCTCTTCTTGATCGGCGCTTGGGACGGGAGCAGCATCGGCAGGTGGGGCAGCCTCTTCTCAAGCATCTGCAGGAGGGCAGTATTCAGCAAGTATCGCTGGTTCTCTCCCTGGGGTGCGGGCGCGCGGTGGTACTGGGTTCTACTGGCAGTCCCAATTGTTCTGCAGGGCATTGTGCGGGCGTATGGCCGGTAGGTCTCATAAGTGTCCCGGCGGTGGCGCAATGGCGGCTGAATCGGCAGTTGCTTCTCCGGAGGGGTCCGCGGAAGCGCAAGCCTCCCTGGGACCTCTGATTCCCCTGGCCAATTGACTTCAATTTTGGAAGAGTTTTTCGCCTGGGGGGAACCGAGCTGGGGTAGGGGGGCCCCAAGAAGTGTCCACCTCCTCCTCAATCTTCGGAGGAGGACTCTGAGCTGGAAGGGGGATCTGGGGTCACAGGGACCCCCTGTGGAGCTCTCGGACGGCAAGCTGTAACCTTCGGATGGTGAAGAGGACCAGGGGGCATCTGTGGCACGCGAAAAGGCGCTGGTGGGCGCCCTGGTCACGGCCGTCCGTAATTCTCTACGGCTGGACCAGGCTGGGGAGTCACAGGCGTCTGCCTACACTTTTGGGTCCAAGAAGCCCTCCCTTGCTCCCAAGGTGTTTCCCTATCTCCAGTATTTTGACCAGTTTGTCTATAAAGAATGGCAGCGTCCGCTAAATTCCTTTACTCTGCCAAAACGTTTTTCTGTGCGCTACCCTTTTGAGGACAGCCTGTTACAGAAATGGGCCTCCCCCACAGTGGATCCGCCGGTGGCCCACCTGAATAAGGCGACAACTATTCCCTTGGAGGGGTCCCCCTCTTTTAGGGACCCGGCCGATAGGCGGACGGAAACAGTGTCCAAGGCTTTTTTCCTGGTGGCGGGGGCAGCCATGAGGCCGGCCTTGGCGTCGGTCATGGTGACACAGTCGCTCACGGAGTGTGCGATGGAGTGGAGTGATGCTCGGGGCTGCGTGGATTCGCCTGAATCGGTGCAGCGAGCAGACCACCTGGTGCAGGGGCTTCGTTACCTCTGTGACGCAGCACTGGACAGCCGATGCTGTCAAAAATGTCTGTTTTTGCGATCATTATTAGATGCCTGCTGTGGCTGCGGCGCTGGTCGGGTGACCACGCGTCTAAGAAGGGCCTTACGGACCTGTCCTTTCAGGGTGGTTGGCTTTTTGGGGCCCAATTGGAGGAAACCATTAAGGATTTCACCGGGGGGAAGAGTACGTTTCCTTTGGAACCCAAGCGGTGAGAACAGCGCCACAAGCAAGCGCCTCAGTCCTCTGGCCAGAAGCATTTTTTTGTGCGCCCGGTTCTGCGGGCAAGGGCTCCCGGCCCGGCAAGACTGCCTCTGGGACCGGTGAGCGGCCCTGCCAGCACAAGCCCAAAAAGACGGAGAAGTCCTCCTCCGCATGATGGGTTGCCCCCGTCCTTCTCTCGGGTGGGGGGCCGGCTTCTGGGGTTTGCGGACCGGTGGGCCACTCGCATCTCCGACCGTTGGGTGCGGGAGGTGGTGTCCTCCTGGTACAAGATAGAGTTCAGTACTCGGCCCCCGGACAGGTTCTTCCCATCAAATTTAAGACTCCCACCGGGGCGTCGGCAAGCTCTGTTAGAGGCTGTCCAGACGCTGTCCGAACAGGGGGTAATTGTGCCAGTTCCTCCGTCGGAAAGATTCCGCGGCTTCTACTCGAACCTCTTTGTGGTGCCAAAGAAGGGGGGGGTCAGGCCGGTTCTGGACTTGAAAGCACTCAATCACTTCGTGAAGGCGCGCAAATTCAGGATGGAGTCAGTCCGTTCGGTCGTGGCCGCCCAGCACAGGGGGATTTTCTGGCGTCCCTGGACATCAGGGACGCGTATCTTCACGTTCCCATTTATGTCCGGCACCAGCGCTTTCTGCGCTTTGCTGTAGGGGACCTCCATTATCAATTTGTGGCTCTTCCTTTCGGTCTGGCCTCGGCTCCGTGGGTCTACACCAAGGTCCTGGCCCCAGTGTTGGCTTAGCTGAGACAGAGAGGCATTGCTGTGGTAGCTTATCTGGACGATCTTCTCCTGTGAGCGGAGTCAGCTCCGGCTCTGGAGGACAATGTTGCTATCACCCTGACCTCATTGCGGGACTTCTGTTGGCTAATCAATCTACAGAGGTTGACATTGACCCCGTCCTGTCGTCTGGAATATCTGGGCCTGATATTGAACACGGTGCAGGCAAAGGTATTTCTACCTCCGGCCAAGTTGCTGACGCTACAAGCAGCGGTGCGAACCCTGTTGTCACGACGGTGGTCCTCCTTACGTTTCTGCATGCGGGTGTTGGGGCACATGGTCTCGACATTCGAGGCAATACCGTACGCCCAGAGTCACACCCGGCTCCTGCAGCGAGCGATACTACTGCAGTGGGACAGGTCTCCCTCATCTCTGGACCTGCTGATCCGGCTGGATCATCAGACCAGGGGGTCGTTGGCCTGGTGGCTTCGGGCCCCGGCATTGACCTTAGGGAAGTCGTTCCTTCCCCTGGAATGGTCGATAGTCACGACGGATGCCAGCCTCTCGGGCTGGGGGGGGGGGGGGGGGGAGGAGTCCTGGGGCAACTGTCGGCTCAGGGCCGTTGGTCAGCGCAGGAGTCCCGTCTTCCCATCAATGTGTTGGAGCTGAGGGCGACCAGGCTCTGTCTCTCCCACTGGTCGGCAAGGCTGCGTAGCCTCCCGGTTCGGGTGCAGTCGGACAACGCCACGGTGGTGGCGTACGTGAACCATCAAGGCGGAACAAGGAGCTTGGCAGCAGCAACAGTGGCAGCCCACATTCTAAGGTGGGCAGAACTCCACGTGCCAGAAATCTCCGCCATCTACATTCCGGGCGTAGAGAATTGGAAGGCGGACTTTCTCAGTCACCAAACTCTGGACTAGGGAGAATGGTCCCTGCATCCAGAGGTGTTTTGCCAGATTTGCCAAAGGTGGGGCATGCCAGATGTGGATCTCCTGGCATCCAGATTCAATCACAAAGTGAAGACCTTCGTGTGCAGGTCAAGGGATCCGTTGGCGGTAGCCATGGATGCCCTGGTGGCCCCATGGTCCCGGTACAGGCTTCTGTACGCTTTTCCTCCTCTCAAACTTCTACCGTGGTTACCGCGCAGTATAGAAGTGGAGGGAATCTCGTCAATCCTGGTGGCTCCGGATGGGCCTCGGCGTCCTTGGTACGCCGATGTGGTGTGGATGGTAACAGATGTTCCCTGGCGACTTCCGCTTACCCTCGCTGGCTTTGATGGCATGGCTATTGAGTCCCAGGTACTGAGGGACAGGGGGTCTCTGAGTCAGTGATCCCCACCATGCTTAAGGCGCGCAAGTGTACTTCGCGCAAGATCTATTATCACACCTGGAAAGCCTATATTGCCTGTTGTGAGGCAGGGGTTGGAACCCCCATTCTTTTCCGGTATCTTGGGTGCTGGCCTTCCTTCAACAAGGCCTGGATCAAAAGTTGTCTTTGAGCACACTCAAAGGTCAGATTTCTGCTCTGGCGATTCTTTTCCAGCATCCTTTGGTGACGCATTCTTTGATCTGTACATTTGTACAGGGTGTACGTCATGTGGTTCCTCAGGTACGGTCCCCCTGGCACCGTGGGATCTGAACTTGGTACTTTCTGTGCTGCAGAAACCGCTATATGAGCAGATCAGGGATATTCCCTTACAATTGCTGTCTCAGAAGGTTGCCTTCTTGGTGGCCATTACATCCGCTAGGCAGGTGTCTGAATTGGCGGCTTTGTCGTGTAGGTCTCCTTATTTGGTCCTACATAAGGATAAGGCGGTGTTGTGTCCGTCTCCTTCGTTCCTACCGAAGGTGGTTTCCTCTTTTCGCATTGAGGACAT
Organism: Glandirana rugosa; assembly: GCA_018402905.1. NCBI lineage: Eukaryota > Metazoa > Chordata > Amphibia > Anura > Ranidae > Glandirana > Glandirana rugosa. The sequence goes on along the minus strand of BLSH010314322.1, from coordinate 199,713 downwards.
TGTCCTCCCTTCCTTGTGTCCGCGCCCGTCTCATCCTAAGGAGATTGCTCTGCATTCCTTGGACATAGTGAGGGTCTTGCAGGTGTATTTGGCAGCTACGGCTCCTTTTCGGAGGTCGGATGCGCTGTTTGTGCTGACGGAAGGTTCGTCGGCCACTGTATCACGTTGGATCTGACAGACTGTGATCCATGCGTATGCCAAGAACCCCCTTTTCCGGTCACGGCTCATTCCATCAGGGCGATTAGCACTGTCTCAGGTGTGCAAGGCTCGGTTGGCCTCGGTGCACACTTTTGTTAAGTTTTACAAAGTTGATGTGTCAGCATCCGCGGACTGCTTTTGGCCGCAAAGTTTTGCAGGCGGCGGTGTAGGCGCGGCTGGCGCCTCTAGAGATCATTCTGTTGGGTACAGTTGCACCCCTCTTTGTTGACACTGCTTTGGGACGTCCCCACGGGTCTTGAATAAGAGGCTGCGTCTGTCAATGAACGTAAGAGAAAATAGGATTTTTTGACTTGCTGTAAAATCCTTTTCTCTGAGTTCATTGACAGACGCAGCACCCACCCCTCTATGTTGTGTTTGTACGGCTTGTTACAAACTGATATGCTATGCAAACTGTTTGCGGGCTTTCTTGTGCATCATCTTTAGATGCAGTTTGCAATTTGATGCAGTGTGCGGCGTATGGTCTGAGCACTGACTGGCTGACCCCCCCACCCCTTCTACCTCTGCAGCAATGCTGGCAGCACTCATATGTCTATTTCCCAAAGACAACCTCTCGATATGACGCTGAGATTGTGCACTCAATTTCTTTGGTTGACCATGTCGAAGTCTGTTCTGAGTGGAACCTGTCCTGTTAAACCTCTGTATGGTCTTGGCCACTGTGCTGCAGCTCAGTTTTAGGGTCTTGGCAATCTCCTTAGACTAAGCCATCTTTATGTAGAGCAACAATTCTTTTTTCCGATCCTCAGAGTTCTTTGCCATGAGGTGCCGTGTTGAACTTGCAGTGACCAGTATGAGAGAGTGAGAGTGATAACACCAAACACACCTGCTCCCCATTCACACCTGAGACCTTGTAACATTAACAAGTCACATGACACTGGGGAGGGAAAATGGCTAATTAGTCCCAATTTGGACATTTTCACTTACAGTGCCTTGCGAAAGTATTCGGCCCCCTTGAACTTTGCGACCTTTTGCCACATTTCAGGCTTCAAACATAAAGATATAAAACTGTAATTTTTTGTGAAGAATCAACAACAAGTGGGACACAATCATGAAGTGGAATGACATTTTTTGGATATTTCAAACTTTTTTAACAAATAAGAAACTGAAAAATTGGGCTTGCAAAATTATTCAGCCCCTTTACTTTCAGTGCAGCAAACTCTCTCCAGAAGTTCAATGAGGATCTCTGAATGATCCAATGTTGACCTCAATGACTAATGATGATAAATAGAATCCACCTGTGTGTAATCAAGTCTCCGTATAAATGCACCTGCACTGTGATAGTCTCAGAGGTCCATTTAAAGCGCAGAGAGCATCATGAAGAACAAGGAACACACCAGGCAGGTCCGAGATACTGTTGTGGAGAAGTTTAAAGCCAGATTTGGATACAAAAAGATTTGCCAAGCTTTAAACATCCCAAGGAGCACTGTGCAAGCGATAATATTGAAATGGAAGGAGTATCAGACCACTGCAAATCTATCAAGACCTGGCCGTCCCTCTAAACTTTCAGCTCATACAAGGAGATAGACTGATCAGAGATGCAGCCAAGAGGCCCATGATCACTCTGGATGAACTGCAGAGATCTACAGCTGAGGTGGGAGACTCTGTCCATAGGACAACAATCAGTCGTATACTGCACAAATCTGGCCTTTATGGAAGAGTGGCAAGAAGAAAGCCATTTCTTAAAGATATCCATAAAAAGTGTTATTTAAAGTTTGCCACAAGCCACCTGGGAAACACACCAAACATGTGGAAGAAGGTGCTCTGGTCAGATGAAACCAAAATCGAACTTTTTGGCAACAATGCAAAACGTTGTTTGGTGTAAAAGCAACACCGCTCATCACCCTGAACACACCATCCCCACTGTCAAACATGGTGGTGGCAGCATCATGGTTTGGGCCTGCTTTTCTTCAGCAGGGACAGGGAAGATGGTTAAAATTGATGGGAAGATGGACGGAGCCAAATACAGGACCATTCTGGAAGGAAACCTGATGGAGTCTGCAAAAGACCTGAGACTGGGACAGAGATTTGTCTTCTAACAAGACAATGATCCAAAACATAAAGCAAAATCTACAATGGAATGGTTCACAAATAAACATATCCAGGTGTTAGAATGGCAAAGTCCAGACCTGAATCCAATCGAGAATCTGTGGAAAGAACTGAAAACCGCTGTTCACAAACGCTCTCCATCCAACCTCACTGAGCTCGAGCTGTTTTTCAAGGAGGAATGGGCAAAAAATTTCAGTCTCTCGATGTGCAAAACTGATAGAGACATGCGACTTACAGCTGTAATCGCAGCAAAAGGTGGCGCTACAAAGTATTAACTTATGGGAGCTGAATAATTTTGCACGCCCAATTTGTCAGTTTTTTATTTGTTAAAAAAGTTTGAAATATCCAATAAATTTTGTTCCACTTCATGATTGTGTCCCACTTGTTGATTCTTCACAAAACATTCTTCTTCTTTATGTTTGAAGCCTGAAATGTGGCAAAAGGTCACAAAGTTCAAGGGGGCCGAATACTTTCGCAAGGCACTGTAGGGGTGTACTCACTTTTGTTGCCAGCAGCTTAGACAATAATGGCTGTGTGTTATTTTGAGGGGACAGCAAATTTACATGGTTATACAAGCTGTACACTCACTACTTTACATTGTAGCAAAGTGCAATTTCTTCCGTGTTGTCACATGAAAAGATATAATATAACATTTACAAAAATGAGGAGTGTACAGGGAGTACACTCCTCATATTTTTGTAAATGTTATATTATATCTTTTCATGTGACAACACGGAAGAAATTGCACTTTGTGAGATACTGTATATTCAGCAAGAGGCAGCCCCATGTATATCCAGCGAGAGACAGCCCCGTGTATATCCAGCGAGAGACAGCCCCGTGTATATCCAGCGAGAGACAGCCCCGTGTATATCCAGCGAGAGACAGCCCTGTATAACCAGCAAGAGACAGCACACCTATATATCCAGCAAGAGACAGCTCACATATATATCCAGCAAGAGACAGCTCACATATATATCCCGCAAGAGACAGCTCACATATATATCCCGCAAGAGACAGCTCACATATATATCCAGCAAGAGACAGCTCACATATATATCCAGCAAGAGACAGCTCACATATATAACCAGCAAGAGACATCCCCATATAACCAGCAAGAGCCAGTACCATATAACCAGCAAGAGACAGCCCCATACAAGAGACAGCTTACGTATAACCATCAGGAGACAGCCCACATATATCCAGCAAGAGACAGCCCCATATAACCAGCAAGAGACAGCCCCATATAACCAGCAAGAGACAGCTCCATATAACCAGCAAGAGACAGCCCCATATAACCAGCAAGAGACAGCCCCATATAACCAGCAAGAGACAGCCCCATATAACCAGCAAGAGACAGCCCCATATAACCAGCAAGAGACAGCCCCATATAACCAGCAAGAGACAGCTTACATATAACCAGCAGGAGATTGCCCACATATAACCAGCAGAAGACAGCTCCATATAACCAGCAAGAGACAGCCCCATACAAGAGATAGCTTACATATATCCAGCAAGAGACAGCTTACATATAACCAGCAGGAGATAGCCCACATATATCCAGCAGGAGACGGCTTGCAAATAACCAGCAAGAGACAGCTCCATATGACCAGCAAGAGACAGCCCCATATGACCAGCAAGAGACAGCCCCATATGACCAGCAAGAGACAGCCCCATATGACCAGCAAGAGACAGCCCCATATGACCAGCAAGAGACAGCCCCATATAACCAGCAAGAGACAGCCCCATATAACCAGCAAGAGACAGCCCCATATAACCAGCAAGAGACAGCCCCATATAACCAACAAGGGACAGCTCCATATAACCAGCAAGGGACAGCCCCATATAACCAGCAAGGGACAGCCCCATATAACCAGCAAGGGACAGCCCCATATAACCAGCAAGGGACAGCCCCATATAACCAGCAAGAGACAGTCCCATATAACCAGCAAGAGACAGTCCCATATAACCAGCAAGGGACAGCCCCATATAACTAGAAAGAGACAGTCCCATATAACCAGCAAGAGACAGTCCCATATAACCAGCAAGAGACAGCTCCATATAACCAGCAAGAGACAGCCCCATATAACCAACAAGAGACAGCTCCATATAACCAGCAAAGGACAGCCCCATATAACCAGCAAGGGACAGCCCCATATAACCAGCAAGGGACAGCCCCATATAACCAGCAAGAGACAGCCCCATATAACCAGCAAGAGACAGCCCCATATAACCAGCAAGAGACAGCCCTATATAACCAGCAAGAGACAGCCCCATATAACCAGCAAGAGACAGCCTTATATAACCAGCAAGAGACAGCCCCATATAACCAGCAAGAGACAGCCCCATATAACCAGCAAGAGACAGCCCCATATAAACAGCAAGAGACAGCCCCATATAACCAGCAAGAGACAGCCCCATATAACCAGCAAGAGACAGCCCCATATAACCAGCAAGAGACAGCTCCATATAACCAGCAAGAGACAGCCATATATCCTGACACATATTCAAAAAACAGCAACACTGACAGCTAAAAAATTACCAAAAGCAGTCTTGGTCTGGCAGTCAGAAGTTTCAGGCAGGGCAGGATAGGACACTACACCACATGGCAACTCTTCCTCACAGAAGGAACTTCAGATCTGCTAAAGGAGAGGCGGAGTGCAGCTGATAATACTCCACCCTCCATTCTCTTAAGGCTGCAGCTGGAACTATAGCAGCTGTGCCGGCTTATGCGTCTGTCAGCTCACTCCGCCAGCTGGCAGCAGCATAAACCAACTGTAAAAAAAAAAAAGGTTCTGCTCCCTGACAGAGGTGTTCCGGCAAGTTTTGGCAGAAAAAAAGCCCTGGTTCTAATTAACAAGTCATTCTCGACAAAGCTTCTGCTTTTCCATTTTTACATTCTGGTCTGTAAGAAATGACAAAATTGAATCTTGAAAAACAGAGTCCATCTTGCCTGCCTTGCATTGAGCCTCTTTGCAGATTTAATAAATTCAAGATTTTTGTGGTAAGTCAGTACAGTTACGGGATGTGTGGTGCCCTTTAGAATGTATCTCCATTCATTGAAGGCTTCCGTTATTGCTAAAAGTTCCTTGTTGTCAATATCATGTCCTGCAATTGTCATTTGGCGGAAATAAAATGCACATGGGTGTAATAACATTTTTTTGCCAATTCTCTGAGAAAGAACTGCTCCAATGGCTGTATTGGAGGCATCTACGTACTATAAAGGGACGTTCTGGGGTAGGATGTACCAGTACAGGTGCATTGGTGAATAGGGTTTCCAGATGTGAGAAGGCCATTTCTGCATCTGTGGATCACTGGAAGTGTGCCTCTTTCCTTGTCACATGTGTAATGGGGGCCACAATTTTTGATTTTTTTTTTTAAATAAATCTCCGGTAAAAGTTTGCAACCCCCAAGAACCGTTGCACATCCTTTATGTTCTTGGGGGTAGGCCAGTATAGGATGGCTTGGACCTTGCTGGAATCCATATTTAGCCCTTCAGAAGAGATGATGTAGCCCAAGAACTGTATATGGGTCTGTTTCAAAATCACATTTTTCCAATTTAATATATAATTTATTTAGGATAGTCGTTCTAAGACAGTACGAACATGATCTCTGTGTTCCTGTAAATTGCTGAAAAGAAAAGTATATCTTCCAGATAAATAGGTGTAAGGGGAAATACTATAAGTCCCGACAGCAGCCAACACCACAATCAAATAAATTGTGTGAATGTATTATAGGGGTTATTGTGTGGCGCTAGTTAGGACTTGGGAATACCATTAATCCCAAAAGTGACTGGGGAAATGGATAGATATGAATAAAAATGAGTGAAAAAAAAAATATATATATATATATATATTTTTTTTTTTTTACTCACTTTTTTTTTTATATATATATATATATATATATA
>BLSH010314322.1:167140-183376 GCA_018402905.1 Glandirana rugosa | reverse complement strand
CTTCCCCCTCACACAGAGCGGAGGTCCGTGTTTACTTACACGGACCTCCGCTCATTCGCTCCGGGGGGGGGATCGCGGGTGGCCGGCGGCAATCGAAGCCGCCGCACCCGCTCCCTGGCCCCCCCCCAACACAGTGAGCACAGTGACCGCCGTCATATGACGGCGATTTGCGCTCACGAGCCACCTTGCCGCCGTCAATTGCCGATCGGCGGTCGGCAAGGAGTTAAGCAAATGCATTTATGGATATGATTGAAAATTCATTTATTTATGACAATAGTTTATTCCAACAGAACTGTCAATATTGGTTTAGATTCATTGATGACGTGTTTGCGATTTGGGGGGGCGACATTGGAACCCTGACTTTGTTTCATGAATACATTAACTGTTTACTCCCCACTCTGAAATTCAATATGGTATATAGCAGTGACCGAATACCTTTTTTGGATACCTGCCTTATACTGCAGGATAATCAAATTGTCAGCGATTTATATGTTAAACCGACCGATCGGAAGCAATTACTCCATTTTAAAAGCTTTCATCCACCCAAAGAGTCAATTTGCTAGAGTGAGGAGGATTGTCAAGGATCCATCTAAAATAACTATCAGGTTGAATGAGATGAAACAGAAATTAAGACAGTGGGGATATCCAGTGAATGTGATTGAAAAAGAAAAAAGTGGTATAAATCATAGTGTCCACAGAATTATGCCCCCTAGAGTCCCTTTTGTCTCGCAGTACCATCCTTACTCTCCTAGGGTGTATAATATCCTAAGAAAGCATTGGCCTATTTTGAGGGAACATTTTCCCACTGTGTTGGAATTTCAAACTCCCCCTTTACAATCTTATCGGAGAGGTAAAACGATACGGGACCGATTAATTAGAGTTGATTCGTATCAGCCATCTCAACCTAGACTAACGTTCTTAGGACCTCCAAAAATGGGCTCTTATCCCTGTTTAAACTGCATTCAATGTAATTCTATGATTAAGGGATCTGGGTTCTCTCACCCACATAGAGGTACAAATATAAAAATTAGGGGATATTTCACCTGTCAGTCCTCATTTGTTGTATATATCATTAAGTGTCTGTGTGGCTTCCTCTATGTGGGTGAGACAACACAGAAAGTAAAAGATCAAATTGCCCGTCACAAATATTCAATTAGGGATAAACTGACTCAGTTACCGTTAGCAAGACACTTTGTGGAAAAGGGCCACACAGTGTCTCAACTCAGATTCATGGTTATTGATGAGGTTAAAAAAAACAGGAGAGGTGGAGATCGGGAATTGAGGTTGAGAAAACTTGAGGTAGAGTGGATAGAACGTTTAGGGGTTATTGCACCTGGTGGATTAAAAACTGTGACTTTGATTTTCATTTATTTTTATAAACATTGGAACATTTGGCTGTATGAATTTGATATGAAATAGCATTTACTCATGGTTTTATTTTATTTTGATAGCAATATTTTGATTATTATTTCATTTTTATTTTTTTGTTTTCATTCATGTCCTTTTTTATTTTTATTTTTTATATTTTTATTCTTTCAATTGTTATTTATTTACAGTTTGACTCTGAGATGAAGTTTGAAGTACTCCCCAGAATAGAGAAATGTACACACCCAGTATGCTTTCCTTCCTTTGCTTCAGTATAATGATCTAAAAGAGAACATGTTAAAATGGAATGTAACAAATTAAGTAACAGCGGTTCTCAATTGTTTGTAATTAGATTGACTGATAGTTATCTTGATGCGATACACATGTATATATCTTGTGTCTGTGGTGTGTCATTCAGAAGAAGCTTAGCCTGAGGAAGGGCGTTCAATACTTAGCCCGAAAGCTCGCTATCTGAGATGACACACACATTTTAAATGTGATTTGGCATGCAAGTATATCTTGTTATGTTTTTTGATAGTCCTATTGAGGACTTTTGAAAATAAATATCTTCAAGTGCAACGATCCCGTCTTTGGAATTCTGCGCAGTGTATTATTATGTAATATATATATATATATATATATATATATATAATAATATAATTATTATAATAATATAATTATTATTATACAGGATTTATATAGCACCAACAGTTTGCGCATCACTACAATACAAATCAATACAATACAGTCCGGTCCATAAATATTGGGACATCAACACAATGCTGATGTTTTTGGCTCTATAAAAAGTGGTAGGCACATATACAAACTGTTGTAATTCCTACATCGTTCACCTGATTTGGATGTAAATACCCTCAAATTAAAGCTGAAAGTCTGCAGTTAAAACACATATTCATTTCAAATTCATTGTGGTGGTGTAGAGAGCCAAAAACATTAGAATTGTGTCGATGTCCCAATATTTATGGACCTGGCTGTACAAATCAATACAGGAGGAATCAGAGGTCCCTGCTCATTAGAGCTTACAATCTTTATATATATATATATATATATATATATATATATATATATATATATATATATATATATATATAGTAGCTCACAAAAGTGAGTACACCCCTCACATTTTTGTAAATATTTAACTTTATCTTTTCATGTGACAACACTGAAGAAATGACACTTTGCTACAATGTAAAGTAGTGAGTGTACAGCTTATATAACAAGGTAAATTTGCTGTCCCCTTAAATAACTCAACACGCAGCCATTAATGTCTAAACCGCTGGTAACAAAAGTGAGTACACCCCTAACTGAGAATGTCCAAATTGGGCCCAAAGTGTCAATATTTTGTGTGGCCACCATTATTTTCCAGCACTGCCCTAACCCTCTTGGGCATGGAGTTCACCAGAGCTTCGCTATGACATTATAACGGAGTTGGTGGATGTTAGAGACCTTGCACTCCTCAACCTTCTGTTTGAGGATGCCCCACAGATGCTCAATAGGGTTTATGTCTGGAGACATGCTTGGTCAGTCCATCACCTTTACCCTCAGCTTCTTTAGCAAGGCAGTGCTTTGTCTTATAGATGTGTTTGGGGTTGTTAACATGTTGGAATATTGCCCTGTGGCCCAGTCTCCAAAGGGAGGCGATCATGCTCTGCTTCAGTATGCCACATTACTTGTTAGGCAGTCTTGGTTCCCTCAATGAACTGTAGCTCCCCAGTGCTGGCAGCACTCATGCAGCCCAGACCATGACACTCCCACCACCATGCTTGACTGTAGGCAAGACTCACTTGTCTTTGTACTCCTAACCTGGTTGCCGCCACACACGCTTGACACCATCTGAACCAAATACGTTTATCTTGGTCTCATCAGACCACAGGACATGGTTGTAGTAATCCATGTCCTTAGCCTGCTTGTCTTCAGCAAACTGTTTTCGGACTTTCTTGTGCATCATCTTTAGGAGAGGCTTCCTTTTGGGATGACAGTCATGCAGACCAATTTGATGCAGTGTACGGCCTATGGTCTGAGCACTGACAGGCTGACCCACTACCCCTTCAACCTCTGCAGCAATGTTGGTAGCACTCATACGTCTATTTCCCAAAGACAACCTCTGGATATGACCCTGAGCACGCACACTCAACTTCTTTGGTAGACTATGGCGAAGCCTGTTCTGGGTGGAACCGTTTCTGTTAAATCCCTGTATGGTCTTGGCCACTATGCTGCAGCTCAGTTTCAGGGTCTTGGCAATATTCTTATAGCCTAGGCCATCTTAATGTCGAGCAAACATTCTTTTTTTCATATCCTCAGAGTTCTTTGCCATGAGGTGCCATGTTGAACTTCCAGTGACTAGTATGAGAGAGTGATAACACCATTTTTAACACACCTGCTCCCCATTCACACCTGAGACCTTGTAACACTAACGAGTCACATGACACAGGGGAGGGAAAATGGCTTATTTGGCCATTTTCACTTAGGGGTGTACTCACTTTTGTTGCCAGCGGTTTAGTAATTAATGGCTGTGTGTTGAATTATTTTGAAGGGACAGCAAATTTACACCGTTATACAGGCTGTACAGTAGTACAGTAGTGACTTTACATTGTAGCAAAGTGTCATTTCTTCAGTGTTGTCACATGAAAAGATATAATAAAATATTTCCAAAATTGTGAGGGGTGTACTCACTTTTGTGAGATACTGTATATATTAAGGTTGCACTGATACCACTTTTTTGCCACCGAGTACGAGTACCGATACTTTACCTTAGGTAGTCGCTAATACCGATACCTATTTTTTGGTCATGTGACCATTTTTTAAAGAGAATGAAGATTTCTCTTAGTTTTCTTTATTAAATGAAGAATTGGAACTCAAAAAGACCTATGAAACAAATAAAATGCTTTTATTTGCTTGTCAAAAAGTTCTGTAAACATCACAACAAGTTCACAACCAACCAAGTGCAATACAGTTCTGTAGTTTAGGCATAAGGAGGAGCAAGAACGCTAGAAGAGTATCATTCTGAGTGACTCAGTCAAGAACTCAAAAAGACATTTTGTAAAAAAAATAGGTTGGACTTGATGGACTTGTGTCTTTTTTCAACCTCACTAACTATTTAACTATGTAACAACATGTCATGTGTGCTTGCTTCTAGTTCAACTTCTTACACATTTGTGAAAGAAACACATTTCACAAACAGCTTACATATAACCAGCAGAAGACAGCTCCATATAACCAGCAAGAGACAGCCCCATACAAGAGACAGCTTACATATAACCAGCAGGAGACAACTCCATAACACCAACAGAGACAGCTTACATATAACCAGCAGGATATAGCCCACATATATCCAGCAGGAGACAGCCCCATATAACCAGAAAGCGACAGCCATATAACCAGCAGGAGGCAGCCCCATATAACCAGCAAGAGACAGCCCCATATAACCAGCAAGAGACAGCCCCATATCCCCATATAACCAGCAAGAGACAGCCCCATATAACCAGCAAGAGAGCCCCATATAACCAGCAAGGGGGGGGGGGGGCTGTAGCGCTGGCAGGGGGCCCGAGAAGGGGAGGATCTGGACTGTTCTGTGCAAAACCACTGAGCAGGTAAGTATAACATGTTTGTTTGTTCTTGAAAAGCTTTAATGTCACTTTAAGTTACCATAGCTAGATTTAGTATGTTGTTCTATAAATCTACTGAGGTAGAAAAGAAATATGTAGGATGCATTTATGCTGTTTCTTTGTCTCCTTTTTACTTTAGTATTGACCAAACAAAATATTTCACACTTATCCCAATGTAAACAAATATTTCTTTCACTACTTTCATTTTCATTTTCTATAAATGTCTGCATGATTTCTCCTCCGTTCACTGACAGATGCAGCTCTTCATTGACATGTGGGTTATATGTAGATCCTATTAGGAGTTAACTAGGCAAAAGAAAGAAAGCAAGCTGGCCCCTCCCAGGGGGCCGCCCTCTCTTTCTCATATAATCCCCCTGCTCTGCTCAGCATATCGGTTTTAACATACCTAGTGCAAGGAGTTGACCTGGCTCCCTTATGGGACCTGCGGATCAGATTTTTTTCTACCGCACTTTTATTTTTCTCAAGCCTTCTGATGAAGACTGCTATCAAGAAGCCGGCTGGGGCAAAAAAGGATATCTAGAATCCTGTGATTTCCCCAGCGCGGCCGACTGATGCGAGCCAGTCCTATGCTTAGGTGGGACCCGCCGCATCATGCCCGTTCCGTGCGGGCGGCCAGTGGGAGACCCCCACTTATGTCCAGTGTCAGGACATGCTCTCCTGTCCAGGGGCTGGGGCCTGCAGCACCCCTTCCGGATAGGGAGGAAGGTCTGCAACGGGTGGCGACCCGCTACGTTCGACCGGAGTGGTGAGTGACCCCCCCTCTTCCTCCCTCGGTGCGCGAAGGGGGGGGCGCCGGGCACAAAAAAAAAAACTTTTTTCCCCTTAACAGGGTCGCCGGGCTGTGGCCCATGGGGGCTTGCCCCCCTACACCCTCCCCCACCCGCTTTGCACCCCTCCCAGAATGTCTTCCACCTTTTTACCGCCATGCGGCGATCCGCCGCCATTTTGCGGCTGATTGCGGCCATTTTGCCGTAGCCGCAGCCATTTTCTAGGGGTTTTCCCCTAGTGCTGGTGGCAGCCATTTTGCCGTAGCCCGGCTTATACACTTGCATTGCTGATCAGTTTTGACCTTCCTGGGACGGCCCTGGCGGCCATATTGGAGTCCCTGAAGCATGTATTACATGCGGCTGTCGTTTACTTTCACATTCACTGAAGACAGCGCTGACAGCACAGTATTTCTGGCGGTCTTTTTCTACTGAGCACTCCTACTGGGAACAGCGCTCGTGGGCACAAGGAACAGCAAGTATAGCTGACTAGCCCTGGGGTGTTGGTAGCGGTGGGCACAGTCATCCTGGGGCCTCCCAGGCGTTCTGTGGGGCGGTGGCTGGGCACATTGTGGGGGGGTGTCAGAGCTTTAGTGGCAAAAATCTGACTGTCAATTCCGGTGGGCAATGGCAGATGACCTTGGTGTCCTTGGAACAGCTCAGGGCGGTTTTTGGGGAATTTCTTCCCCGGGTGGGGCTGAGCAAGTCTATGGGGGCCCCTGCAAAATGCCCGCCTCCCTCCTGTTCCTCAGGGGAAGACTCAGAACCGGAAATGGCTTCGGGGGTCACGGGGACCCCCGTGGATCCTTCGGTAGGTGAATTTAATTCTTTCAGATGACGAAGAGGACCTGGGGGCCTCAGTGGCGCGCAAAACAGTACCGTGCGTCTTTGCGACTGGACCAAGTGGGGGAGTCACAAGCTGCCGCATATGTTTTGCAGGTCGGCTAGACCACCTAAGGCTTACCCGTATGATCAATTTTTTGTTCATCTGGTCTGTCAGGAATGGCAACGCCCTCAAAATTCCTTCGCCCTACCAAAACGATTCGCGATACGCTATCCTTTTGAGGATAATTTCGTGAAGAAATGGGCATCCCCCACAGTGGGCCCCCCGGTGGCTCACCTCAACAAGGCGACAACCATACCTCTGGAAGGGTCCCCTTCGTTCAAGGACCCAGCCGACAGGCGTACGGAGGCAGTGTCTAAGGCACTTTTCCTGTTAGCAGGATCAGCCATGAGACCGGCCCTGGCATCCGCCATGGTGGTTGTATGGCGGAGCTGCAGAATGACTTTGATGCGGCCCTGGACCTGCTTCCCATGTTGTCAAAAAATGTCTGTATTTGCAGTCATTATCAGACGGGTACTTTGGCTACGCTCTTGGTCTGGTGATCGCGCGTCCAAAAGGTCTTGCGGATCTCCCTTTTCAGGGTGGTCGTCTCTTCGGACCACAGTTGTATGAAATATAGGATTTCACTGGGGGGAAGAGTATGTTCCTTCTCGTACCCCAGCGGCGGGGATTCCGCCGAAAGCAGGGACCTATCTCTTCGGGTCAGAAGAGGTTTTTCGTGCCCCCGGCACAGCGGGCAAGGGGTCAAGACCCGGCAAGCCCACCTCAGGGGCTGGTAAGCGTTCCTGGTAGCGCAAGAATGAAAAGACGGAGGATAAGCCTGCCTCTGCATGATGGGTTGCCCCCACCCGAAGTATGGGTGGGGGGACGTCTTCTGGGGTTCGCAGACAGGTGGACTGCCCGCATTTCTGACCGGTGGGTGCAGGAAGTGGTGTCCTCTTTATACAGGATAGTGTTCAGCACTCTACCCCCAGACAGGTTCTTCCCATCGAACCTGAGACTCCCTCAGGGGCATCGAGAGGCCCTATTCAGGGCTGTCCAGGCACTATCAGACCAGGGGGTGATTGTGCCAGTACCTCTGTTAGAGAGGTTTCAAGGTTTTTATTCAAACCTATTCGTGGTCCCCAAAAAAGGGGGAGGGGCCAGGCCTGTTCTGGACCTAAAAGCGCTACACCTCTTTGGGAGAGTGCGAAAATTTCGGATGGAATCTGTCCGCTCGGTCGTGGCCTCCTGCACCAAGGGGACTTCATGGCATCCCTGAATATCAGGGACGCGTATCTCCATGCTCCCATCTGTTCCAGACACCAGCGCTTCCTGCGCTTTGCGGTGGGAGACCGACATTACCAATTTGTGGCACTTCCTTTCGGTCTGGCCTCGGCTCCTTGGGTGTTCACCAAGCTGGTGGCCCCGGTTCTGGCGCTACTGAGGCAGAGAGGCATTGTGGTAGTAGCATACCTCAACGTCCTACTCCTGAGAGCGGACCCTGCTTCAGCTCTGGAGGAGACCGTAGCCATCACAATGGCTTCATTGAGGGACTTCGGCTGGTTGGTCAATCTGCAGAAGTTGACGCTGTCACCCTCCCGCCGCCTGGAATACCTGGGTCTAATCCTGGACATGGAACAGGCGAAGGTGTTTCTACCTCCGGCCAAGTTATTGGCCCTGCAAGCAGCAGTGCGAACCTTACGGTCTCGCCGGTGGTCCTCCTTACGGTTCTATATGCGGGTGTTAGGGTTCATGGTTTCGGCCTTCGAGACGGTACCCCACACCCAGAGTCACACTCGACTCCTTCAATGAGCGATTCTGTCTCGGTGGAACAAGTCACCTCTGTCCCTAGACCGACTGATCAGACTGGACCCTCAGACCAGGGTGTCCTCGACATGGTGCCTTCGGGCCCCAGCTCTAACCTTGGGAAAATCCTTTCTTCCCCTGAATTGGTCAATTGTCATGACGAACGCCAGCCTATCGGGCTGGGGGGGGGGGTCCTGGGACAGTTGTCTGCCCAGGGGCGCTGGTCGGTGCAGGAATCTCGCCTTCCGATCAATGTGGTGGAGCTGAGGGCAATCAGACTCTGCCTCTCCCACTGGACGGTAAAGTTGCGAGGCCTCCCAATTCGGATTCACTTGGACAATACCACGGCCGTGGCATATGTGAATCTTCAGGGCGAAACGAGGAGTTCAGCAGCAGCTGCGGAAGCGGCTCTCATTCTGAGATGGGCAGAACTCCACGTACCGGCGAATTTCGCCATGTACATTCCAGGCGTAGAAAATTGGCAGGCGGACTTTCTCAGTCGCCAGACGCTGGATCAGGGGGAATGGTCCCTACATCCATAAGTGTTCGACCAGATCTGCCTCAAGTGGGGCAGGCCAGATGTGGACCTCATGGCGTCTCGGCTCAATCACAAAGTAAAGACTTTTGTGTGCAGAACAAGGGACCCGTTGGCGGTCACCACGGATGTGCTGGTAGCGCCTTGCGGTCGGTATCTTCTTCTGTACGCCTATCCTCCCATCAAGCTTCTACCGCGGCTACTGCACAGGGTGGAAGCGGAGGGGATTCCGATGATCCTGGTGGCTCCGGATTGGCCTCGGCGTCCTTGGTACGCCAACGTGGTATGAATGGTGGCAGATGTTCCCTGGCATCTTCCGCTGCGAGACGATCTGCTGTCTCAGGGACCCATATTGCACCCTGCTTTACCCTCGCTGGCTTTGACGGCTTGGCTATTGAGTCCCAGGTGCTGAGGGACAAGGGTGTCGATGACTCCGTGATCTCTACCATCCTGAGAGCGTGCAACTGTACTTTGTGCAAGATTTATCATCGTACCTGGAAGGCCTACATTGCCTGGTGTGAGGCGGGGGGTTGGTACCCTCGCTCTTACCTGGTGTCTAGGGTCCTGACTTTTTTACAGCAAGGCCTGAATAAAAAGTTGGTTTTGAGTACTCTCAAGGGTCAGATATCGGCTCTGGCGATTTTTCTTTCAACGCCCTTTGGCGTCACATTCGTTGATTCGTACATTTGTACAAGGTGTGCGCCATGTGGCTTCTTAGGTACGGTCGCCTATGGCACCGTGGGATTTGAATTTGGTGCTTTCTGTGCTGCAGAAGCCACCATATGAGAAGATCAGGGATATTCCCTTGCAATTGCTGTCGCAGAAAGTGGCTTTCTTGGTGGCCATTACATCCGATAGGCGGGTGTCTGAGTTGGCAGCGTTGTCCTGCAAGTCTCCTTACCTGGTCCTTCACAAGGACAAGGCGGTCTTGCGTCCGTCACCTTCGCTTTTACCGAAGGTGGTTTCTTCTTTTCACATTAATGAAGATATTGTTCTTCCTTCATTGTGTCCGCATCCTTCACATCCTAAGGAATTTGAGTTACATTCATTGGATGTTGTGAGGGCTTTGAGGGTGTATTTGAGGGCTACAGACCCTTTTCGGAAGTCTGGCGCGTTGTTTGTGCTGACCGACGGTCCGCGCTAAGGAATGACGGCCTCGTCGGCTACTGTTTTCCGTTGGATCAGACAGACCGTGACCCAGTCCCTCTCTTCCAGTCACGGCTCTTTCCACCAGGGCTGTTAGCACTTCCTGGGCTTTCAGACACCAGGCCTCGGTATCACAGGTGTGCAAGGCGGCTACTTGGGCCTCGGTGCACACGTTTACTACGTTTTATAAAGTTGATGTGTCAGCATCTTCGGATGCTGCTTTTGACCGTAAAGTTTTACAGACGGCAGTGTAGGCGCGGCTGGCACCTCCTGAGAGGTTCTGTTGGGTACAGTTGTTGTCGTTTACCCACCCCTCTTTTCTGATACAGCTTTGGGACATCCCCACTTGTCAATGAAGAGCTGCGTCTGTCAGTGAATGGAGGAGAAAAAGGGGTTTTATTAAAACTTACCGTAAAATCCTTTTCTCTGAGTTCACTGACAGACGCAGCACCCACCCCTCTGCGTTTTTTCGGTACGGCTTGTTACGAACTGATATGCTGAGCAGAGCAGGGGGATTATATGAAAAAAAAGAGAGGACGGCCCCCTGGGAGGGGCCAGCTTGCTTTCTTTCTTTTGCCTAGTTAATTTTTTTTAATAGGATCTGCATATAACCCACATGTCAATGAAGAGCTGCGTCTGTCAGTGAACTCTGAGAAAAGGATTTTACGGTAAGTTTTAATAAAATCCCTTTTTTTCTTTTCTTAGATGCTCACCTTGCCAAGGAAAATGCAAAATAACGAAGTGTTGAAACCAGCTAAGTACTTTTCTGAGTTGGAGAAGAATGTTTTGTTGGCTCTGGTAGAAAAGTACAAATATGTCCTGGAATGTAAAAAAAGTGATGCTCGTACTATTGCTCTGAAGCAGCGCACCTGGCAAGCTCTAGCACATGAGTACAATTCTCAGCCTAGTGTGTCTTTGAGGGATTTCAAACAACTAAAAAAATGCTGGGAGAATATCAAGGCAAGGACCAGAAAGATAATGGCCCATGAAAGAAGAGAAAAGGTGATGCGCTGTGGACTTGGATCCAGCAGTATAAAAGAGAAGGTTGCAAGTATGATTCCAGATCAGATCTACTATGTACAGACACCATCAGAGGAGGAAAGCACATATAATCATGAAACCTCCACTACAGGTAACACATACTGTCATTCAATTATCAGGCAAATGGGGATTTTCTTTATTTGTTTTGTACATGGAACCCATACAAAATGCATATAGCTCTTTTCTGTTTGTTCCATGGCATGTTCCACTCCCACTATCTATCTAGTAAGGAGAAATTGCACCAAGGAGAACTTTGACTTGAGGTGATAGTCCCCTTCCTAAACAAAATGTAACTTTTGGGTAAATTTGATTTTTATTCGACAGACTCTAGACACTGTTTCATAACACAAGCTTTTGTGGGTGTGTCTCTGTGATGGTTTCAACATAATTTTTAAGTCTATATCAGGGCAGAAAAAAGTTCAATCCATTTCTGCAATATATGTGCATTTTCCCACGTTTTGTCTCTCTAAAAGTATCTGACCCTGCCAGGATTCCAATGGGTTCCTAACATGAGCTGACCACACTGAAGTACCAGACAGGGTTCTGACAGACTAAAGAACACCTTTACTTTATTATATGGAGATGAGGGGCAAGTGTTTTTATTCCAGCAGGGGAGAATTCAGGCAGAAGGGATACCAATGGCTGGAATCTCAGTACAGCAAAGGCAGCATTGTCAGTTTACTGCAAGAAATTAGGAGCTCACTGGAATTTGACTGTATTAACCACTTACCAACCGGAAGGTTTTGCAGCTTTAGGACCAGAGCACTTTTTGCGATTCGGCGCTGCGTCGCTTTGACTGACAATTGCGCGGTCGTGCGATGTTGTACCCAAACAAAATTTGCGTCCTTTTTTTCCCACAAATAGAGCTTTCTTTTGGTGGTATTTGATCGCCTCTGTGTCATTTCTTATCGCCGCTATAAACAAAAGAAGAGCGACCATTTTGCAAAAAAACCCAAATTTTACTTTTTGCTAAAATTCAAATCCAAAAAAAATATAAAAAAACATTTTTTTCACCGTTTTTGGCCAAATTATATAATTCCTCATATTTGCGATAAAAAAATTTGCAATCGGCGTTTATTGATTGGTTTGCGCAAAAGTGGTCGCCTTTACGGATGGTGAGAATTCATTTCTGGGGTTTTTATTTTTTTATTTTTTTTTACTAGTAATGGCGGCGATCTGCGATTTTTAGCGGTAATGCGATATTGGGGGGGACATGTCGGAACATTTTGACACTTTTTTGGGACCAATGACATTTATTCAGCGATCAGAAATTTAAATGTCCACTGATTACTGTATAAATGTCATTGGCAGTGAAGGGGTTAACCTGCAGGGGGAGATCTAGGGGTTAATAGTGTTCCCTGGGTGTGTTCTTACTGTGGAGGGGTTGGGCTAACATGGGCATGAGAGATCTAACTGATCCCAGTGACAGGGATCAGTAGATCTCTCATGCCCCACTGACAGGGCGGGGAACCGCCGTGTTTACATCGGCGGTTCCCCGTTCTTTCCCTGTAGCCGCTCATCGCGGCTCGCCGGCGGACATCGGGTCCGCCCGAGCCGCGGGCACACTCCCCAGGAGTGCGGCGTGCGCGCCCCCTGGTGGCCAAATGCGAATCGCCGCTTATTTACGGCGATTCGCGCAGGGCTCCCCGACTGCCGCTGTGAAAAGACGGCGCGCGGTCGGGAAGCTGTTAACAAGTTTGCTTCTGTACAAAAGTTTTTAAAATCTGCATGTCTACACTGCCCTCTATTCATCTGCGCCGCCCTGACCCTGTGAACCCTCAAGCCCACCTGAGACTCTGGGTTCAGGCATTTTTGCAGGCACCTTCAAATAACACGAGTTGGATACATATTCTCTTGTTTTACTGAAGCAAAGATATGTGTTAAAGTGGGTTATTGATCAAGTCCTTGATAACAGCCAAGACTCAGATGAGGAATCCCCAGGTGAAAACCGCTTAAGAAACACAAATGCAGAATATACATATGTACAGTGGAATAAAAGTTAGGGTACTTTCACAATGGGGCTGGGGGGTAGCGGTAAAATGCAGCTAGTTTTAGTGGTGCTTTTCCACTATGCAGTCGGGAGCAGTGCCCATCGGGTTCTGGCTCAGGCTCTGGCTCCTCCAGGTTGAAAGGAACAATCTCACTATCTACTTCATGACTGAGGGGAACAGGAGTTTCTACAGGATTTGGCGTCTCCAGGTGGTCACTTGGCTCTGTCTTGACTTCCTCGCTCTCTCAAACAGCTGAGGTTCTACCCTTCTGAGTGGGGACGCTTCATTACTGTTCTTTCCAGGAACATGAGAAACTTTATTGTTGTCCTCAGGTGAGGGAACACATAGCCAATCAAGGGTTAGTTCTTCCTCATCACTTTTCTCCTATTGGGGCATAGGTTCGGGACCCCTACAAGTTCTGGATTTTAGAGCAGGGGAATGAAGTGTCTCTGGGCAGGAAGGTGGGGACACTCGGGGGTTGATTTACTAAAGCTGGAGAGTGCAATAACTGGTGCAGCTGTGCATGCTAGCCAATCAGCTTCTAACCTCAGCTTGTTCAATCAAGCTTTGACAATAAAACCTGAAAGCTGATTGGTTTCTGTGTGGAGCTGCACCAAATTTTGCACTTTCAAGCTTTAGTAAATCAACCCCTCAGATAGCTTCAGATATAGACAGCAAGTGGTTTCGAAGCCAAGCCTTGAGTGGGCCAGTCTTCCATTCAGGGCGAATCTGATACATGGGAAGCTCTGGTAAGGGTTTGCAGATGGTGTAAGGCAGTGAACGCCATCGATCAGCCAACTTATTCTTTCCAGGCACCCCTAAGTTGCTTAACAACACCCGATCTCCGGGCTGCAGGTCTTGGACCCTTATTTTGAGGTCAAAGTTCTTTTTGTTTTTGTTCCCTGGCGGTGGATGCTTCCTTAGCTTTCTCATAAGCAGTTTTCAAAGTTTTCCGAAGTCTATCGACATATCCTCGGTAAGAGGCCTGAGACGTGTGATCCAAGGATCCATGGGCAAATGAGCTTCTCTTCCAAACATCAGCCAGTAAGGAGAGTACCCAGTAGAGTCATTCACCGTACTATTGTAAGCATGAACCACTGCAGCGATGTAATCACCACAATGTTGCTTCTTCTCCAAGGAATGGATTCCCAACATGTTCAACAGGGTGCAGTTTAAACTTTCAGGTTGTAGGTCCCCTTGGGGATGGTAAGGGGTGGTTCTAGATTTTTGAATATTCAAGAGTTCACACAATCTACTAATTAACTTGCTCTCAAAATCCCGACCTTCATCCAAGTGTAGGCGCTGAGGCAGGCCATAATGGATGAAGAACTGCTTCAATAGGGTTTTTGCAACAGTACTGGCTTTTGGTCCTTGGTCGGGAAAGCCTGAGCATAATGAGTGAAATGATCTGTTACAACCAGGACATTACTCCGCCCACTCAGGTCGGATTCCAAACACAGGAAATCAATGCACATCAACTCCATTGGCCCTTGACTCTGCAGATGGCCCAGTGGGGCTGCCCTACCAGGCAAAGTCTTCCTTTGGATGCACTGAATGCAGGAGCGACAATAACTTTCCACTTCAGCCCTCATGGATGGCCAGTAAAAGGGATCCCTAACCAGCTTAAGGGTTCTATCTGGCCCTAAATGTCCATGGTCATCTTGAAGAGCAGCCAACGCTATCAGTAGGTGTTTCTCAGGAAGCAATAGTTGGCAAATGTCCTCCGGTTCCTCAGATGGGCCTTTCCGGTATATGACTCCGTCTTCCAACCGCATTCATTCCCATTCTTTGTGCTCTACTTTGGAGCCCTCAATAGAACTATTTAGCAGCATTTGAGGATCCCTAGCTGACAGAGACTTCTTTGCAAGGTTACGCAGTGTGTCTTCACTTTGGTCTCTTCTCAAATCCTCTCAGTTCAGTTGAGGCAGTTCTTGGCTGTGCACTTGCTTCAAATCACAGTAATATCGTTGGCACTCCAGCAGTGGTGACCCTGACAGCTTCGGCCCCTGTAGCCTCCTTATGACTATGCTCTACTCCTTGGCATACAGTGAGCACTCCTTAACCACTTCCCGACCAGCGTCGTAAATAGACATCGGTCGGGTTTGAGCGGCTCTACCGGGATATAGCCTGCAGCTGCAGGCTATATCCCAGTATCATTTTTTAGAGCTGGCGGTCGGCTATCCAGGGGTAACGACCGATCCAGCTCGGGAGCTGCTCGGTCGTTACCCCAGGGGGCGGGAGGGGAGATCCCGCCTTCCGCCGCTCTTCTCCGGCCTCCTGTCCCACCGGGAGACCGGAGCAACGATCCTTCGTGTCCGCCGGCTGGAAGGAGACCTGGCAGAAGCCGTAATCGGCTCTGATCGGGTCTCCTTCGGCAAATTCCGGAAGCGACGTCACGACGTCACTTCCGGTTTACTCGGCGGCTAATGGCGCCAATTTTTAAAAAATGACAGTATTCAGAATCGACGTTTTTGGTAATCTGAGTACTGTGAAGTGCAAAGGACCCTCCAAAAAGAGTACCTGTCACCATATATTACTATCACAATGGATGTTTACATTCCTTGTGATAGCAATAAAAGTGATCAGATTTTTTTTTTTTAAAGGAACAGTGCTAAAAATAAATAAATAAAAAAAATGAAAAAAAAAAAAAATTTAAAGCGCCACCGTCCCTGTGAGCTCGCGCAGCAAAGAAAACGCATACGCAAGTCGCGCCCACATATGAAAACGGTGTTCAAACCACACATGTGAGGTATCGCCGCGATCGCCAGAGTGTGAGCAATAATTATAGTAAAAGACCTCCTCTGCACCTCTAACCAGGTAACCGTTAAAATTTTTTAAAGCGTCGCCTATGGAACTTTTTAAATACCGGACTTTGTTGCCATTCCGCGAGTACGCGCAATTTTCAACCGTGTCATGTATGGTATCTATTTACTCGGCGTAACATCCTCTTTCACAATATACAAAAAAATTGGGCTAACTTTATTGTTGTCTTATTTTTTAACTCTATGGAGTGTACACACCAAACTTGTGGCAAAAGTATACACCCGCGCTGAACGCATACGCAAAAGAAACGACGCGCTCGAGTGTCCCTGCCACCGCGAAATTTAAAAAAAAAAAA
>BLSH010314322.1:153347-167130 GCA_018402905.1 Glandirana rugosa | reverse complement strand
TGCGCAAATACCATGTGACAAAAAGTATTGCAACAATCGCCATTTTATTCTCTAGGGTGTTTGAAAAAAAAAATATATATATATAATGTTTGGGGGTTCTAAGTAATTTTCTAGCAAAAAAAATGTTTTTAGCTTGTGACCACCAAATGTAAAAAAGTGGCCCGCTTGGTAAGTGGTTAAAGAGGCAAATGGACCCAGCTTTTCTGACCAGCATCTGTGGCATGAGGTCTTCGGGAAAGGGCATCTACATCTCGGTTTCCCACTCCAGGTCGATACTTCAAAATGAACTGAAATTCAGACAATGCGGCCAACCACCGATGTCCAGTGGCATCCAGTCTGGTGTTGGACAATAGGTAAGTCAAAGGATTGTTATCTGTTTTCACCATGAACATGGCCCCATACAGGTATTCTCGCAGCTTGTCTACCACAGCCCAGTTGAGGAACTCTAACTTATGCACAGGATAATTCTTTGAGGGAGTGAGGCTGCGAAGCTTTCCTTCCAATTTCTGATACAACACTCCCCCTAGCCCATCTTGACTAGCATCCACATGCAATTCATTAGGTTTTGAGGGATCAGCATAGGCTAGCACTGATGCTTCAATGAGGCTCCCCTTGAAACATTCAAAAGCCTTCCCACACTTCATCATCCAAGAGAATAGACTCACTGGGCTTTCTTGGACCCCTGGCATAGGTCTTCTGCAAGTCTTCATCCGTCTGCCTTTGCAATAGCTCATTTAGAGGATTTGCGATTTGTGCAAAGTTCTTCACAAACCTCCTATAAAAGGAGCAGAATCCCAGAAATGACCTCGGTGGTAGTGCTTGGTCGAGGCCAGGAGGTGACAACTTCCAACATTTGTGGATCCGTGGCTACTCCCTCAGCTGAGACCACGTGTCCAAGATAAGTGACTGAAGTCTAGTAGAAATGACACTTCTCCAATGGCAACTTCAGCCCTTCAGCGTGTAATCTCTGGAAAACTTTCTCAAGTAGATCCTCGTCCTCCTCCAACGTCTTGGCATAAAACAATGATGTCATCCAAGTGCACAAGCACCTCTATTAAATTCATGTCGCCTACTGTGTTCTCCATCAGTCTCTGAAAGGTAGTTGGGGCCCCTGTTGACCCCTGTTGCATGCGGTCAAATTCAAAGAATCCTAGTGGGCTGATAAAAGCTGTCTTCTCATGCATAGGTATCTGGTCGTATCCACTCTTCAGATCCAGAAGACTGAACCACTTGACTCCTGATAGGCATAGCAAGGCATCTTCTATACGAGGTGTGGCATATTGATCAGGGATAGTTCTCTGATTCAGAGTTCTGTAGTCGTTACACATCTAAAGGGATCCATTTTTCTTGCGCACTACCGCAATAGGAGATGCGTAAGGGCTCCTGAACTCTCTAATGACTCCTGACTTCAATTCGGCCAATTGTTTCCAAAGATCTTCCAAGTCACACAAAAGGATCCGTCTAGCTCTCTCTGGGAAAGGCTTGTCTTCACTCAGCCAAATTCAGTGTTGAGCACTCTTGGCACAACCCACATCGAAGTCATTCTTGGAGAACATCTTCTCCCATCTGGCTAACTGAGGTTTGGTCCTCTCTTCCCATCTGGGAGACAAAGGGGGCCCTGGACAGTGGGCTCTCTCTCATTCTCCCTTTGGACCAAGTGATCCTTGGGTACTGAGGTAGCTGCACTCACCTTACCAAATAACCATATGTGGTTTCAGGCTGATTGGGAAACTGGTGAATTTCTAACACTGATAGGGATTCTTCCCCCACTCCTCAATACAAGCGGTCCCCTAGTTACAAATATCCGACTTACAAACGACTCCTACTTACAAACGGAGGGAGAGAACAGGCAGTGAGAGGAAATCTCCCCCTAGAAAGGGAAATTCACTCCTGTAAGAGTTATTATGGGAAAAATGTGTTTTCACTGATGCTTTATCACCAAGGTTTGTTTCCACAACAACCCCAAATTTTCAAAATCCATTTATCATTGGGACAGGAAGTGAGGTGAAATCTTCTGAACAGAAACTTAGCCAGCAAAACAAACATTACAGGGGCGTTAACCCTTCCCTATGCTATCCAAAAAGCTTAAAAATAGTTTTTTTGGCTGAAGTTATACTTAAAAAATGTCCCTGTTCCGACTTACAAACAAATTCAACTTAAGAACAAACCTACAGTCCCTATCTTGTTTGTAACCCGGGGACCGCCTGTAATGCCCTAGTAGGCACGATTTCAGGAACCAGTTCTATTCTGATATCTTCTTCCAATGGGTCAGCTTCTACCACGACATAGGAACCCGGTGGATCCCAAGATAGTTTAACAGTGGCCTTCATGCAGGTCCTTTCTCCAGGCTGCAACACTCTTTCTTGCGTATCCAATTGCCACAATCTCCCTACCCCTTCAATGGGTGCCTTCTTTTCTTGCAGTACACGCTGAAAAGCCTGCTCAACTGAGGATGGATTTTCTTCATGGGAGCACCTTCCACAGCCAATGGGGTGAGTAATCACCTCACAAGGTTGACGTTGGTTCCCATTAGCAAAGAATTTCGGCCTGCCCCAGGGGGTCGAGGACAGACAACGGCCAAGGTGTCAAAACTTTCTGCCTTCCCGGGCAATGAAAGTTAATTTGATAGGGATATATCCATCGTAAGGGCACTTTTGGGTACCTATACTCCAGATCTCCAACTCCTCAAGCTTACACAAAGGGATGTGCTTTTGGTGCTTGTTATGAAAATCCCGATACAAAAATGTCACCTGAGCTCCAGTATCTAACAGTGCTTGAGTGTAGATTCCTTCCACAAAACTATTGGGGAAGGCCCTACCAAGTTCCTTTACAGATTTCTCACTGGTGACTCTATAGTCTGAACCCTAATCAGCTTCTTCGGTGGCTGGGAAGTCTTTTTAACAGCTCGATCAGAGAGATGTGCATTCATTCCCTGCATCTGTTTTCCCTTCTTTTCTTTTTTTTTTGAACAGGCAAAGAAGGGGAGGGATTAGCAGGAGGCTTTTGTTTCTGCTTTTTTTTTACTCCTTCTTGGAGTTGGAGCGCAGTTTTCCCCCAGGAAGTTCAATTAGCTCCTTCACTGAGGTCCCCTGAAGTTTCCCCCTGGCTTTTGGAAGAGCACCTTCCCTTCTGTAAGGCTCTTAAAACTTCTGTGAGCAACTGTGGGCTAATTCTAGCTTTGGGACACTTAGCCTGGAAGTGCCCAACTTCTCCTCATCTAAAACATCTCTTGGCCTTACTCTGATGAGGCTTTGACCCTCCTGGTTGAAATCCTTGATCTTGTACCTTCACTTGAGTTTCCATTACCCGCATCAATGCATGATACAGGGTTTGGGCCTGGGCAACTTGGGTCATTAATTCGACTGGGCCTGATTCGTTGATTGGCTTATTGCTGTCAGGACTGGCGAGCCCTTCTTGCTCTGGTTCTATTTCACGATCATCATCTGAGAATCCTGCTTCAGAATGGGCAGCCTGAGCAGCCACTTTCTCTCTCCTTGCTCCACTTGCACACAGTTCTCTCATTCCTTGAATCTTCTCCTCCGATAGAGCTTTTCTTCTCGCACTTCTTTCATCAGTTCAGGGTACGTTGGAACTATCTGTATTCTCTTCAGTAATGTTCTCTTCAAAGGATGATTGGGGCGAGCCCCTTTGCAAGACCCGATCCAAACGAGCTTGATCTGCGTCCTTTGGATCAATACCCTTCTTAAGGATAATCTTGTGTAGCATTCTGTCTACTCAAGATATGTATTCAGAGAGTCTCTCTCCCCTTTCTTGATGAGTGTGCTTAAACTTGTACAACAGATCTGTAATTGTCTCAACTCTTCAGCACATAATACAGCACACAAAAAGTGTCTATGTAGTCCAGAGCAACACAGGTTTTCTTTCCCATTCTCAAATTTCGGATTACTTCAGCAGTTGGGCCTCGAAGGCTCTCACTAAGCCGCTTTTGTTTCACAGCCTCTGGAACACTCCATTTCTCAATTGCCTGGATGGCCTGACTTATCCAAGTCTCAAACTCTTCTTCTCCAATAGGGCTGGGCAGCTGCCCTGAGAAGAACCAGAGTCTCCGATAGCCTTGATTTGCGTTTCTGGATCCATTCTTCACTAAACTATCAACTAGTCAGCTCATGTCAGTGTAGAATGAGGCGGGAGGGGCACTGGCCCTATTGGTGTCTGCCCCAATAAGTCCTGGGCTCCCTCCTTGGGCCCTCAGTAGTGGTTGCCTCTCAATAGTCTCTCCCCCCAGTGGGATCACCCGAGCAATTACCCCTTCAGATATCTCTTCCTGCCACTCCAACACCCTGACATAGTCCAGAGTGAACTCAACTTCCACATCCAGAATGTAGGCCCTCTGCTCTGGGGCTAGAGCTCTCACCCACTGCCGAATATCCTTCTCAGTGCACTCGCTTCCTGAGATCTCCAGTACAGTGCTTCGCTCCACTCGAGCTCCTTGTGCTCTTCCCAAGGCGACCATGGCAGCTGAGGCTGCCTCCCTCTCAGATCATGGCTCTTGTCTAGGTTGACTAGGGCCGGCTGCAGAGAACATCCCAGACGAGCCCCCAAATGTAGCACTGCCCCCTTGAGGGCTGCTTAGACTTACCTATTCATCTGTTCCACCCTGACCCTGTGAACCCTCCCGCCCACCTGGCATTCCGGGTTCAGACATTTTTGCAGGCACCTTCAAATGACACTCCAACACGAGTTAAATAAATATTCTCTTATGCTTTACTGAAACAAAGATATGTGTACAAGGGGGTTATTGATCAACTGAGTCCTGGATAACAGCCAAGACTCAGGTGAGGAATCCCCAGAAGAAAACAGCTTAATTACAATTCAGAAACGCAAATGCAGAATATACATATGTACAGTGGAATAACAGTTAGAGAGTAAACGGGTGATTACAAAAGAATCCACTAGTTACTGCAATACTGTACCACAACTAAAGGGGAATCTCAGGCCAGCCTATTAAACCTTTGCATCCTAATGAGAGACCAGATAGAATAAGAATAGGATAGGGGCCCTTTATCTAATAGTAACCGCAATGTCCAGAGTGCACGGCCTGCAGTAATCTTCACCGACAGTTGGAGCTCTTTGAATTATATCCAAGATATAACGCAGTGATGTTAAGGTAAGCAGGACAGCTTAAACTGGCTAGTGGTATTCCTTAAGGTATTTCAGGGTATAGATGTCTATGTACAGTGTCTTCTGTAATGCAATAAAGTGTTTCCGTAGGCAAGATGTCTGTATACAGTGTCCAAGCATGATAACAAGGCAAGGGGTTGTAACTGGCAGGCGGCTGCCCTCTCACTGAAGAGCCTAGTAGGAACCTCCTGAACAGCAATTCTGGATGAGGTGTCCTCCTGCGTAATGGACGGAGATGGCTGACCAGCTGCTGGACACTGGCTGTCGTCTGATCTGTCTGATGAGGTGGTGCTGCGGTAATGTCTTGTGAACAGCAAGTAGAGTTCTGCCCTCCAGGGCTGGACTGGAGTAACTGGATTGCCACGTGGCAGGCTGCAACCCTCCCACACAGCAACAGAGAGGTCTTCACTCGATGAGGCTCAGAATGAAGAGAGCGCGGGCCGGATCTGCTGGCTCTTTTATAGTTTCTCCCAGAAGTCTTATGGTGTTGCAGAGAGCCCTCTGGGATGTGTAGTCCAAGGATAGTTCCGCAACTCCAGAATGACAAGGTGCAAGAGTTTGTCTGTTACAACTCCTCAGAATTTTTAGGGTGCACTGGCAAATAATCATTCAACTACCCCAGTCTGGACACAGGACACGACCGAAAACACAAACACAATTGCCACAAGGTGGTGCAAATCACACATTACAAACAGATACTAGTGTATCAATAGCTAGAGCAGCCCCCACAACTGCTTATGGAACTGGGGGGTGGTGGTAGGCAGCCCTATTAGGAGGGATGTTCAGGCAATATAAACAAAGAAAACTGTGTGCATGTGAAGATGCAAATCCAGTACTGTATCTTTATTTTCTTTTTTTAATTTAAATTTTATTCATTCTTCAAAATTCATAGTATAAAATTATCATAGAGCAGTTTATACATTCAACCTCATTTCTCAACTCCTCCACTGACCCGGACTCCAGATTGTGGAGGGTTGCGTATTTAGCTCTTCCTATCCTGTCTCCCTACCCCGGATCTCTACCCACCTCCCCTCTTCTCCCATGTCCCAGTCAATCCACCAGTAGCGTGGAATACCTGTCTGTTTTTTTTAAAGGCTATCCATTTTCCCAATTTTCCTGTTTGTTTTTCCCAGGAGGGGCCTTTTTCTCCACTTCCCAGGTATTCCATGTTATAGATGTATTCTATTCTTTCAAACCAATCTCTTAGGGAGGGTTGATTCACGTCTAGCCATTTTTTTGGTATTCCCTTTGCTGCATTCAAAAGGAACGGTACCAATGAGTTCCTATATTGCTTGCTGGTTTTATCTGAGATGTGAAAGACAGCTCAATGGATCCAACCTCATCTCTTCCCCAGTAATTTCTACTATATATTGTCTCACCTCCTCCCAGAATTCCTTTATTTTTGGGCATTTCCACCATATGTGTGCCATAGTCCCACGTTCTTTACAACCTCTCCAACACAATGGGGATTTATCTCTTTGATAGTTATGGGCCACTACTGGCGTGATGTACCACCTTGCAAGGCATTTATAGTTCATTTCGATGCTCCGGATATCTTTTGAACAACTATGTATGGCTCTATACATTTTACTTAACTGTTGTTTAGTGAACTTTATCCCCAATTCCTCCTCCCATTTCCCGATGAATAGAGGGATGCCCTGTCTTTCTCCCTCTATAATTATTTTATAAATTTGTGCAATGCCATGTCTGGTTCTTTTGAGTTGTATATCTTTTCAAATGGATTCAGTTATTTTTCTGTTCTTAAAGGTTGTGGTAGTTTTGCCACAAAATACTTTAGCTGGGCGTACCTCCATTCATCCAGCCTCGGGAGGATTCCTTTTTGTGTCAATTCCTGGTATGTGCAAATTCTTCCATCTTTTATAATGTCAGTTAGTTGTACATTCTTTACCCAATCTCCAAATTGTATCTTATTCCCTGGACCAAACAGTTTTGTGCCTGTTAAGTAAATTAAAGGTGAATTGTGCTTTAATTTTGCCTGTCGATGTAGTCTGTACCATACCCGAAATACATTTGTGGTTATCTCAGGTATTGTTTGCTTCAATAGCCTATCTTTTTGTGAAACCCAAATATTTTCTTTTAAGTGTGCATCATTTAGTGAATTTTCTACTTCTACCCATCTTTTATCGCTATTCTTTTTATTCCATTCCACTATTCGTGATAATACCACTGCTTCATAATATCTTTTAATATCTGGTGCCCCTAATCCCCCGTGTCGTCTGTCTAAACTCAAGAGCCTATACTGTATTCTTGGCTTTTTGCCCTGCCATATAAATTTTGATATCATTCCTTGCAGTATCTTAAAGTATGTTTGGGAGAGATTTATTGGACTCATTTGGAACTTATATAATATCTTGGGGAGTAATATCATCTTAACAGTATTTAATATTCCCATCCAAGAAAGTGGTCTTTTTTCTACTTTTTTAATTTCTGTCTTGATCTCATTTAGGAGCGGAATATAATTGGCTTTATATAATTTTTTTATGTCTTGGGGTAATTTTTATCCCTAAATAGGTTATTTCTGCTTCTTTCCATACAAAAGGGAATGCCCCCTGTAGAGATGTTTCTTCCCTTTTATTTATATTTATGTTTAGTATTTCTGATTTCTCCTGGTTTATTTTAAAATTGGAGATATCACCATACTTTTTAAATTCTTTTAACAAGTTAGGTACTGTCACTCTAGGATTTGTTATGTAGCATAGGAGGTCATCGGCGTAAGCCGCTATTTTATGTTCTACTTTATCCACTTTTACTCCTCCTATGTCTACATTATTCCGTATTCTTGCTAGTAATGGTTCAAGGGCTATTATAAACAGAAGGGGGGAGAGCGGACGCCCTGTCTTGTGCCATTCAACATTTTGAATGGTTGGGAGAGGGATCTATTAACTTTTTCCCTTGCTGTAGGACCTTTATAGAGTAGTTTTATTCTTTCTGTCATCTTTGGACCTAGTCCTATGGTTTCAAGTGTTTTTATCATCAGTCCCCAATCTACCCTGTCGAACGCTTTTTGGGCGTCGATCGAAAGAAGGAGTGCCGGCTCTCTTCCAACCTCCAGACTGTGTATTATAAGCAATGTTCTAATGGCATTGTCCTTTCCTTCCCTGTTAGGGACAAATCCAGTCTGGTCTGGATGGATCCATTCTGGGATAAATTCTTTTAGTTTAGTTGCTAGTACTTTTGCATATAGCTTTGTATCGGCGTTCAATAAGGCTATAGGTCTATAACTAGAACAGAGGGTTCCATCCTTTCCTGCCTTAGGGATTAATGTAATATAAGTCAGTAGTGACTCCTCCCTCAGGTTTCCTCCCTCGTCCAGCTCGCCCATATAGTTACACATCCTAGGTACCAACAGGTCTTTAAATTTCCTGTAATACCCTAGTGTGAAGCCATCTGGGCCTGGGCTTTTGCCTGAGGTCAAACTTTTTAACACTGTATTTATCTCTTCCTCTGTTATCGGTGCCTCCAGATGTTGGAGTCTCTCCTTAGCTATTTTAGGTAAATTAGCCTCTTCTATATATGTCTTTATTTCTTCCATCCTTTTTTGTTCTCCTTTTTTTGTTGTTTTTGTCGGACCGAATATAGGGCTTTATAATATTTTTGAAAAGCTCCGGCTATTTCTGTAGTTGACTGCACTATTTTTCCTTCTTCATTTTTAATTTTCCTAATAAAAGTACTTGTTTTTTTGCTCTTCAGAAGATTTGCCAGGAATTTTCCGGGTTTGTTCCCCCATTTATATCTATTTACTGCTACTCTATTAAAAGCTCGCCTAGACTCTTGTTCCATTAGATCTCTCAGCTCTCCTCTTTTTAAAGCTAATTGTTGTTGGATCCCAGTATTCTCACCTTTTTTATATCTTTGTTCCAGATTAAATATTTAGGATATCAATCTGTTTATATGCCTACTTCTTTCTTTTTTTCTTCCTTGACCCAATGGATATCAGTAGACTCTTATATAGGCTTTGTGTGCCTCCCAAATGGTGGTATTACTAATTCCTGGGGTCTCATTGAGCTGAAAATATTAATCTAATGCTTTATTTATACCCTCGACAACTGTGCTATCTTGTAGTAGATCTTCATTTAATCTCCAATTACTTGTTCGAATACCACAGTTCCCAAGTTTAATTTTTATAGTTACCGGGGTATGGTCTGACAGTGATTGTATCTCTATAGATGAGTCTACTACTGATTCCAACATTCTATATTCTATCATTATATAATCTAATCTAGAGTATGTCCCATGCACCACTGAGTAGAAAGTATAGTCCTTTACATCTGGGTGCTGTACCTTCCATGCATCGATGAATTGATGTTGGTAAAGTTTTTTCTCCTATGGTTCACTGACAGATGCATCTCATCATGACGTGTGGGGTTTATGCTTGTCCCACTAGGAGCTAACTAGGCAGGGAAAAGAAACAGCTGGCCCCTCCCATGGGGCCGTCCTCTCTTCCTACATAAACCCCCTCATAGCATAGCTCTTCATTTCTTATGCCTAGTTTGCAAGGAGTTGACCTGGCTTCCCTTTAGGGGAATTTGTGGTCCTGTTTGTGACCTTTTTTATTTTATTTGACTTCTATCAAAACATTGATCTGCTATCAAGAAGCCGGTTGGGGCATAGAGGGTCCTGTACTTTCCGCGGCCTGGCCAACCGATGCGAGCCAGTCCCGACGTATGGGGACCCGCCACATTGTGCCCGTTCTGTGCGGGCGGCCTGGGGTGACCGCCCCTTGCGCCCAGCCCCGGATGTGATTCGGCAAGGGCAATTTTCTGGCCTGCAGCATACCGCCCAAGAGGGGGCGGAAGGTCTGCGACTGGGTGGCTATGCACGGCGCTCGTCGGAGTGGTGAGTGAGAGTTCCTGCCTTCCCCCCCCCCCTTTTAGGGGCGGAAAGTGGGACCGACGGCCGCACAAAAAAAATATTTTTTTTTCTTGCTTGGTAGCCGCTGGTGGGATGCATGAAGCTCCCGTTCACCCCCGCACCCCCCTTCCCCCGGGGGGGGGGGGTTCGGCCCGTACTGGACCTGAAGGCCCTGAACCGGTATGTCAGGGCGCGGTTGGAATCTATCCGCTCGGTCGTGGCCGCCCTTCATCAGGGGGAATTTCTGGCATCTCTGGACATCAGGGATGCCTACCTCCATGTACCCATTCATCCACGACATCAGCGCTTCCTACGCTTTGCGGTGGGAGACCGCCATTTTCAATTTGTGGCACTCCCCTTCGGTCTGGCCTCAGCACCCCGAGTTTTCACAAAACTGCTAGCCCCGGTGTTGGCGTTGCTACGACAGAGAGGCATTGCGGTAGTAGCCTACCTAGACGACCTGCTCCTGCGAGCAGAGTCCGCCTCGGCTCTGGAGGAGAATGTGGGAATCACAATGACCTCACTGCAGGACTTCGGCTGGTTGATCAACCTGCAGAAGTCGTCGGTCTCTCCATCCCGTCGCCTGGAGTATCTGGGTCTAATTCTAGACACAGTGCAGGCGAAGGTGTTCCTCCCTCCGGCCAAGTTGCTGTCTCTGCAGTCGGCAGTGCGCACCCTATTGTCGCAGGGATTGTAGCAGGGAAGTTGAGAAGGCTGTCAGTGGCCCTGAGGGGTACCCCCTAGTCTGGGGGGGTGACCTCCCTTGGGCTAAGGCTTGGGTGCTGGAGAGGTCCTGCCAAAGACACGTGGGAGGAATCTTTCCTGGAGGCACGGGAGCAAGGAGAAAACAGAGTGAGTAGTTCAATACTGGTGGGTACTAACAAAGGGGAGGGGGGCTGCCACATGTAGCCAATTTATAGCAACCTCCCCAACACAAAATTCAGTCTGGTTTTATCTCCTGTGATGGAGAACTTGTCAGAATTTATCATGCTGATAATAAAAGAACAGAGCAGGAAAAGGCCACAGAACTTAGTGATTTGAGAGATAAGAACACGCTGAAGATATATGTGCAAAGCTCACATTTCATGATTGGGTTTACATCCACTTTAAGGGACTGGGAGTTCCTGCCTGTAGTGGGCTGTTGCTGAACTCTCAAGGAGTTAAGTTCCCCCAGGAGTGTATCAGCAGAGGCTAAGCAAGAGAGAGGCCAAGATTGTATATAGCAGTATGTAGGAATTTGTTTCAAGTGGGCACCCCATAACTTTCCAACCCTATCCAAGTTGTTAACCTCTTAATAAGCAACAAAAACAAAGCTATGGACTGTTTTATGACTCTGTGTGCCTGTGAAGATTTGGCGTGCCTGGCTGTGCGGGAGTGGGGGATCCTTGTATATCTGCAGCTCCTACATGGGGTGAGACTTTAAGCTTTTCTTGGACTCTAAATGTCATACGTGTACAGGGTTTTTTTCAACAGCAGCCTCCTCAATCTTTAAAGATACAGTACTGGAGGAGCCTGAGCATGGCGCTGACCAGCAGCTACAGCAGCAGCTAGAGCTCCCAGACCTCCGTATCCCCAAGCCCGGAAGAGACAGCAGCCGAGCAGACTAAGCCCTAAACCCATACACCCGCCCGCCTCAACTACTAGACGGAGCGCCTGCCTCGCCACCCGGTGGCGCCGCGAAGGAGAAGCTGTGGTCCCGGCACCTGAAAGAGCAGACGAGGGGGTCCGGTGAAGCGGAGAGGCCGTCGGGCGGAAGATCCAGCTCCCTCCCCCACTCACCCCCTTTCATCTCCTATCCACTCACCTCTAGGCTTGGAGCAGTAGGCATAGGAGGTGGCGAGGAGAAGGGAGACGCTATTATCTGAAATGGTGGAGTGGATGCGAGGTGCCTGTGTCGGCACGGCGGTGTGTCGGAGAGCCAGCCAGACCAGCCCGTCCATGGGACGGAGAAGGTGAACGAACGGCCCACAGCAGCGGCAGATACCCCAAGACACCTCAAGTCTCCCGGATTGCACGAGACAACTCACAGGGGGTAAAGCCCCACTCTTCAATTAAAGACACAGACACAGAGTAAATCAGGGAGAGGATCCCTATGGAAGAAGAAACCCCCTGGTGAGTCTCAATCTTCTTCCTATGATTATTTGATCCTTTGCTGCTACAAAGTTCCCCATATATGCATTGCTCCCCTTCCTCCACCCTTCTCTGCACCCTCCACACCCCACACCCCCCCCCCCCTTGAAACTGTACTTGTCAATAAGAAAAGAAATGCATCTAATTCATATAAGACAATCTGCCGAATATTAGTGGACACTTAAGGACTGAAAGGATGGAAAGGCAGAAGGTACAGGGATAGTCAAGGGGAGGGTAAGAAGAGGAAAAAAAAACAGGAGAACAGAAGAAGAGGATAACAAAGGGTGTAAGAGAGGAAAAAAAAGGGGGGGAAAAGAGACTTGGAGAGGAGTGAATAAACCATGAAGGGGAAAACAACAAAAACAAACATTCAGGAAAAGCCACCTAAAGTTAGTGCAAGCCACAAGGTTAGTCACAAGGTGGGAACCTGGATAGATCAACAACGGAAAAACAGATGGGGACAAGGTCGGATTCAACAAACCCAACAAATTTAGTAAAAAAGTCCAGCAAGGGAGGCCAAAATACTGGACCCCCAAGTAGAGACTCCCCGAACAGCTCGGCCATAGAGGCAGAGGTGGACACAGACCAGGAGGGGGGGGATGTCCCCAACCTAGATCTACAGACTCAACTGCCCACTAAAACAGATATGGCAGATATGTTTGCAAAACTAGAAAATTCATTAAAAAAGGACATAGCAACATTACACAACGATTTGGGACATCTGGTGGCATGAGTAGAGAACACAGAGAGACAATTAGAGGTTCAGGTGTAACATATTGAGGCTCTCAAAAAAGAAATAAGAGGCGTGCAAGTAACACAGAGAGATCTGGCATATAAAATGAAGGACCAAGAGAATCGGAGTAGGAGGAAGAACTTCAGAATCCGGGGGGTACCTGAAGGACCCCAAAAGGAAGACTTGGCGGTAACAGTTGGAGAGATATTTAATCTGATACTCAACAGACAAGATACAGAGAGCCCGTCAAAACTGGAAAGAGTCCACAGGATTAAAAAACCTAAGGGGATCTCCGCAGATTCCCCTAGAGATATAGTAGTGAGGTTTCACTATTATGAAGATAAGGCTCAGATATGGAAGGGCCTGAAAAACCGAACACCTATTAAATATAAGGATCTTCAGATAAGGATTCTTTGCAGATCTATCACAGGAAACCTTAAGAAGACGAAAACTACTGCAACCACTATTGGACGCTATGCAAAAACAGAACATACAGTATATGTGGGGGTTCCCGGCCTGCCTAATCGGCACGAAGGAAGGCTGAACGGCCAGCCTAAGATTTCCAGAGGACCTAGGAGAGTTCTGCAGGAAACTTGACTTTGCAGACCCAAAGATCCCAGGATGGACATCTTCAGAAACAGACAAACCCCAATTAGAAGCCCAATGGCATTTGATCCCAAAAAGAGGGAAAAAGTGAGGAAGCCACCAAGAAAGAAGAAACTGCAACAACAAGATCACACACTGTGCATAGAACTCTGAACAAGAACATTATTCTAGGGGAATGGGGGTATGGAAGGAGGGCGGGTAATGTGAAGGAAAAGGGGGAAAAAAGGAAAAAAAAAAAAGAGAAAAAATGTGAAGGAAGGAAGTGTAATGGGCGGGAGGAAGGTATGGGGGTAAGGGGAT
>BLSH010314322.1:124392-153337 GCA_018402905.1 Glandirana rugosa | reverse complement strand
AAGGATCTTCAGATAAGGATTCTTTGCAGATCTATCACAGGAAACCTTAAGAAGACGAAAACTACTGCAACCACTATTGGACGCTATGCAAAAACAGAACATACAGTATATGTGGGGGTTCCCGGCCTGCCTAATCGGCACGAAGGAAGGCTGAACGGCCAGCCTAAGATTTCCAGAGGACCTAGGAGAGTTCTGCAGGAAACTTGACTTTGCAGACCCAAAGATCCCAGGATGGACATCTTCAGAAACAGACAAACCCCAATTAGAAGCCCAATGGCATTTGATCCCAAAAAGAGGGAAAAAGTGAGGAAGCCACCAAGAAAGAAGAAACTGCAACAACAAGATCACACACTGTGCATAGAACTCTGAACAAGAACATTATTCTAGGGGAATGGGGGTATGGAAGGAGGGCGGGTAATGTGAAGGAAAAGGGGGAAAAAAGGAAAAAAAAAAAAAGAGAAAAAATGTGAAGGACAAAACAGGTTTGGGCCCAATGGGCATGGAGGGGGGGGGGGAGAGTAGCTGCTGGGGAGGTCTGGGTATGGTACTAGTCAGAGTTTCACCCCAAAGAGGAGGAGTAGGAAGGTCAAGAAGACCAAAAAAAAAAAAGGTAAAAACTACTCAGGATTAAGGTCACCCCAATTAGGGGGAACTCCCAATAGAGGTATAAGGGGGTGGAAGTGGGTAGAGGGGGGGGATCAGAATGGGCGGGGGGTGATGGGAGGGGGGAGGGAAGGGAAAAAAGTGGGTGGGAGGGAGAATGTACTAGGATCTCAAAATACCCAAAGGAGGTCAGCCCCCACCCATGTGATCTACCAGAAATACAGGGATGGGGGAGACCCCACGACCAGAAGACAGAAGTGGGAGAATAAAGTAGGATGTGAACCATGACTGAGATAAAAATCTTATCATATAATGTAATAGGTATGAACTCCCCAGTAAAAAGAGACATAAGGTTTTTAAGGAAATTAACCACTTCCTTACTGGGCACTTAAACCCCCCTCCTGCCCAGACCAATTTTTGGCTTTCAGCGCTGTCGCATTTTGAATGACAATTGCGCGGTCGTGCGACGTTGTACCCAAATAAAATTTGCGTCATTTTTTTCCCACAAATAGAGCTTTCTTTTGGTGGTATTTGATCCCCTCTGCGTCATTTCTGATCGCCGCTATAAACAAAAAATGAGCGTCAATTTTGCAAAAAAGAACAATATTTTTTACTTTTTGCTAAAGTACAAATCCATTAAAAAAATTATTCATCGGTTTTGGCCGACATATATTCTTCTACATATTTTTGGGAAAAAAAAAATCGCAATCGGCGTATATTGATTGGTTTGCGCAAAAGTTATCGCGTCTACAAACTGGGAATTGATTTATGGCGTTTTTATTATTATTTTTTTTTTTTTACTAGTAATGGCGGCGATCTGTGATTTTTAGCGGTAATGCGATATTGGGGGGGACATGTCGGAACATTTTGACACTTTTTTGGGACCAATGACATTTATTCAGCGATCAGAAATTTAAATGTCCACTGATTACTGTATAAATG
Organism: Glandirana rugosa; assembly: GCA_018402905.1. Classification (NCBI taxonomy): domain Eukaryota; kingdom Metazoa; phylum Chordata; class Amphibia; order Anura; family Ranidae; genus Glandirana; species Glandirana rugosa. The sequence goes on along the minus strand of BLSH010314322.1, from coordinate 151,792 downwards.
TCATTGGCAGTGAAGGGGTTAACCTGCAGGGGGCAGTGTAGGGGTTAAATATGTTCCCTGGCTGTGTTCTAACTGTGGGGGGGCAGGGCTGGTCGGGACATAACAGATCTAACTGATCCCAGTGACAGGGATCAGTAGATCTGCTATGTCCCCTGTCAAAGAACGGGGAACCGCCGTGTTTACAACGGCGGTTCCCCGTTCTGAGGCTCCTGAAAGTGATCGCGGGTCTCGGGCGGACATCGAGTCCGCCCGACCCGCGGGCACGCTCGCGCAGCGTGCGGCGCGCGCGCCGCCGCTGCCTCCAGGGGGCGCGCGGGAGCATGCTCAGTGGGAGGGCGTCCATGGACGTCCTCCCGGCATTTCAGGTCCGCGCTGGAGCCGTATTTCGGCAATAGCGCGGACCTGGAGGGGTTAAGCACTACGGGGCCAGTATAATATTCTTGCAAGAGATACATTTAGCACATCACTCCAATGTACAGTTATCCACAAAATACTATCCAACATGGTTCTATGGGGATTCACCCTCAAAGAAAGCAAAGGGAGTGGCTATTGGAATAGCAAGAGAAATTCAGTTCTATATAGAAGAAAGACAGGAGGATATAGAGGGAAGTTCTATCTTTGTAAGGGGGGAGCTATCTGAAATAGATGTCACCTTGGCTAACGTATATTGCCCAAATAAAAATACCATAGGTTATTTAACAGAAATCCTGTGGAGACTAGAGAATTTTAAGAAAGGTCTAGTAGTGTTGGCAGGGGACTTTAATTTTAGCTTTGACGGAAGAAATAGAGCGTCCGGTACACCGGGGACTGGAAGACATCAGCTGGAGAAAATAAAGAAAACGGGATTTTATTAAAACTTACCATAAAATCCTTTTCTCCGAGTTCACCATGACGTGTGGGGTTTATGCTTGCCCCACTAGGAGTTAACTAGGCAGGGAAAAGAAACAGCTGGCCCCTCCCATGGGGGCCGTCCTCTCTTCCTACATAAGGTCACGTTGTTTACCTGGTCCATGCTATTTTCCCTATTGGTTACCCTTCCTACTGGCTCGTATCGGTTCATACCATTTCCCACTACCGATTCGCATCCGTTCAGGTCAGTCTCTACTACCGATTCAAATCAGTTTGTGTCATTTCTCTGTTCATCATTACCCTACCTAACTGGTTCATGTTATTTCCACATTACCGGTTTGCATCGGTTCATGTTATTTCCTACTACCGATTCATGTTGGTTCATGTAATTTTCCTTCCACAGATTCGCATTCGTTCAGGTCAGTCCCTTCTACCGATTCCAATCGGTTCCTGTCATTTCCTTGTTCATTGTTACCCTACCTAACGATTCACATTCATGTTCATGTCATTTTAATACCACCGATTTTCATCGGTTCATGTCAGTTCCTACTACCAGCTCGTATCGGTTCATTTCATCACTCTGCACATCATCCCCCCCACCTACCAATTCATATCGGTCCAGGTTCTACTCCAAAGGCAATTACGAAAAGTCATGGCGACAATGCATTCCTGCACATTCAATTTCTGCTATCCTCATGTTCGCCTATCAGTAGGTGACTTTTTTGCAATCGCTGCAAACTTGCCTTTAGCTGCACAGACCCTTGCAATCGTTGCAAGCATGTCTTTGACAGCACTACACCTTGCAATCGCGACAAGCACAAACAGATATACTATCTCTCACATTCACCATAAACACACCTTTAGTGACAGCCACCTTTTCACAAACGTTGCAAACACAACTAAGCACAACTTTTCACAATCGCTGCGAGCACTCATAAACGTCACTTGCAAATTGCAGCAAGCACTCATACAAGCACAACGTCTTGCAATCGCTGCAAGCATGGGTACAAGCATTCCGTCACGCGTTTATGGTAAGCATGCACGTACATAACTCTTTGCAAACGTCTGCCAGCACGCATCTACGTAAACCCCTCGCAATCGCCCCGAGCACGCACAAACTCAAACTTCTTGCAATTGCTGCAAAGCACGTATTTACATAAACTCTTCGCAATCGCTGCAAGTACGCAATAACATAGACCCCTTAGCAGTCGCTACAAGCACGCATAAACAAAACTTCTTGAAATCGCTGCAAACATGTATTTACATTAATTCCTTGCAATGGCTGCAAGCATGTATCAACCTAAATCCCTCGCAATCGCTGCAAGCACGCATGAACAAAATTTCTTGCAGCTGCTGCAAGCACATATTTACATAAACTCCTTGCAATCGCTGCGAGCATGCAAGCATGTATTTACATTAACTCTTCACAGTCGCTGCGAACATGCATCAACAGAAATCCCTCGCAATCACTGCAAGCATGCATACCAAATTTCTTGCAATTGCTGCAAACACCTACTTACAGTAACAATTGCTGCGAGCATGCATCTACACAATCCCTCACAATCGCTTTGAGCACACACACACTTGCAATCACTGCAAGCACACATACTTGAAATTGCTGTCAGCATGTATTTACATTAACTCCTCGCAATCACTGCGAGCACGCATCAACTCAAATCCCTCCGATCGCTGCAAGCACATATACTAAACTTCTTGCAATTACTGCAAATATGTATTTACATATACTCCTTGCAATTGTTGCAAGCATGCATCAACACAAATCCCTCACAATCGCTGCGACCACGCATACTAAACTTCTTGCAATCGCTACAAACACATACTTACATTAACGCCTCACAATTGCTGCGAACAAGCCCTCGCAATCGCTGCAAGCACACACACTTGCAATCACTGCAAGCACGTAATTACATTAACTCCTCCCAATCACTGTGAGCACGCTCCAACACAAAACCCTCCAATCGATGCGAGCACGTATACTAACTTCTTGCAATCACTGCAAATGCGTATTTACAAATACTCCTCGCAATCACTGCAAGCCTGCATCAACATAAATTCCTCGCAATCACTGCGACCACGCATACCAAACTTCTTGCCATCGCTGCAAGCGCATACTTACATTAATTCACACAATCAGCCACACACCATTTTAGTCACACTTAATCGGCCACTCCTCTTTAGTGGCATTCACACACGAGCCACTCATCGTTTTCTCTGTCATTTTTCTTCAGGTCAGTTGAGTTCAGGTCCCATCCTGCATCAATTTGGACTTTTGACTAAAAAAAAAAACAAAAAAAAAAACAGCATAGGGATCGCTTCTTCATCAGAGCTACCCGCATAACGGGTGGGACAGTCCGTTCAGGAAAATAAAGGGATATACATTTTTCATTCATGTCACCCCTACTACTGGTTTCCGGTCGACCAGCGTTGGATCCTAACCAGGACCTCCCTACTAGAGCGTCAGTCAAGTGTAGTTTACGGGTGTCTGTCTCACATTATTCTGCACTATCATGCTGCTATGACTCCTCTTGACACATGCTCCCCCTTGTTTTGTCTTATAGTCACAGCCATGTCACAGGCCAGCAGTGCGGACGTCATATCCACCCCTCTGTCACCCTCTGTGGGCTCAGAGCGGCAGCGTGCAGTCCCTCAGGGGATGGACCATCCCCAAGCTCACAGCAGAGGTGTGGTGCAGGTGCGCTCCCTACCCCACTAAAGCCAGGAAGCCTGGGCTCTCCAGGCTGTTCTTCAAACTGGAGTGTCATTGACGCAGAGCTTTTCTGCCACCAGTTTGCCGATCTACGTTCCCTGTTTTGTGCTATTTGCCAGTCCTCCACCATCTGGCGAACCGGTGCTCTCATACAGTTACTAGACGCCCCTCAACTTTCCCTCCACCTTCGGTACCAATCAGAGCTTGCTGGCCCCCACATAACCACACCAGGTGTACAAGTTGGGACAGTCTATACCGTCGGTGGGGGTGGGGGGGGGGCGTATCAATCAGCATCCTGCAGTAACCTTAAATATGCGCTAAAAGTGGTATTTGGCAATCTACGTGCCCATAGCAGAGCCCTACCTCCCGACCAATTGTCCCGAATCAAGACGGTCATTCACGCTTTTACCCTTTCACAGGGCGTACTAAGAGACATCAGGGATGCTTAACTTTGCCATAAGGATTATCCTTCAGGGACGGTCCTTCATTTCATGCCTCTTAGTATTCCTCTCTTAGGTACAAAACCTAAAAGTTCTCAGGCTGGACCCAGCAGCAATAACAAATATGTTAATGTGGGGCGAAATCCTCACAAACTGGAACAGCATATCTATGTTTATTCCATTAGCATCAGCTTTATCACCTCAGGTAGTCATGGATACCGCAGCCTCCACAGGTGTCGCTGCAATTTTTGGCCATCATTGGTGCGCAGGGCCATGGCTACCAGAAATCCTTCAGGTCCCCGGTTTTAGTCAGCCATCCCCCCTTTTGTTAACACTATCCCATTAGGGCAGCAGCTCACGCTCCAGAGCAACGACAGGTGACACAAGGAATGTCCTATCCTTCGTATCATATTTCCACACGCAGCTGGCTCTTTCTTATAACACTATCAAGCTATACCCAGCTGGCCTCCAGCATTTCCTGTCCTTGCAGGACCCCGGAAAGCCGTCTGTGTTCACAGCCCACACAATGAGATCCCTCCTACGTGGCATCCAGGAACATCATCCCGTAGCCAATGGCAAATGCTTACCCATCACATATGCTATCTTTAAGAACAGGCCTAAAATCCTGGCATGTTCCCGTTCGGGGTTCTGCCCAGTCTAGTTGTCCAAGTGGCCATCTACCTGGCCTTCTACGGTTTTCTGGGGCCTAGGGAATTCACCTTTAGTGGCACTAGCAGCCATATACTATGCAGACACCACCTAACTAGCATTCAAGACTATTATGTCCTCCATGTCGCAGTCTCCAGAACTCAACAGTCCGGGGGTCGACATCAACCTCTTTCAGACCAACAATGCCTGGTGCCCAGTGGTGGTACTCGACCGGCTACTGTCTCACCTGCCCAGTCAGTCTGACTCTAGCTCGTCATTGCCTTTTCAAACCAGCCCTCACAGTGGCAGCCAATTTATCAGGCATGTTAAGATCCTATGGGTCAACTTAGGCCTTGACCCCGGTCTGTACTCTAGACATTCCTTGCGGTTCGGAGCAGCCTCGGCTACATCTCAGCACGGAGTACCAAACCTAGTGATCAAGGAATTAGGTACATGGAAGTCCAGCTGCTTTGCTAGATATATTCCAAATCCTCAGCTGTAGATGGCATAAACCTTCACTAAACTTGCTCAATGTTCACAGTACCAATAAAAACTACTTCCCTAAAACTGGATATTTTTGCCCCCTTCGCTTGGCATACCGACCAGATGACCATGGCATACCTCAGGTCTATTTATGTTGTAAGTCTTGTTGCGTGTTTATGTGATCCACATCTATCTACGGTCAGAGGGCCACAACCATAAATAAGAAGGCCAGTATGGTGGCCTGAACTTATGGGAGGAGCCTGGAGGGTATTTAAGCAGCTCACTCCCCCATGCTCTTTGTCGGTTCCAGTGTGAGATACCCTCCCTCCCATCCCCCTTTTTAGGGCACTTCTCAGCACATTCTTCTATATAATCTCCATTACTTATATAGGGTATGCCCCCTTCGCTTGGCATACCGACCAGATGACCAAGGCACACCTCAGGTCTATTTATGTTGTAAGTCTTGTCGAGTGTTTATGTGATCCACATCTATCTTTGGTCAGAGGGCCACTACTATATATATATATATATATATATATATATATATATATACACACACACACACACATACATACAGTATCTCACAAAAAGTGATACACCCCTCACATTTTTGTAAATATTTTATGATATCTTTTAATGTGATGACACTTTGCTACAATGTAAAGTAGTGAGTGTACAGATTGTATAACACTTCCCATCCAGGCCAATTGTTGCACTCCTCTCCTACATGTACAAATCATCATTTTTTGCTAGAAAATTACTCAGAACCCCCAAATATTATATATGTTTTTTTTTAGCAAAGATCCTAGGGAATAAAATGGCGTTGTTGCAATTTTTTATACCACGCGGTATTTGCGCAGCGATTTTTCAAACACTTTTTTTGGAATAAAAACAGTTTTATGAATTTAAAAAAAACAAATCAGTAAAGTTAACCACTTGCCGACCGCAGTCTGATGGCGACAGAGTGGCTCGTTATCGCAAACCGCCGTCAAATGACGGTGGCTGCGATAACTAGTGCTGTGAGCGTGCTCGCGCCGCCGGAGGAGTGCTTGCGTGCTCACTGTGTCTGGGGGTGGGGGCCAGGGAGCAGGTAGGGCAGACTCGATCACCGCCGGCTACCCGCAATGGCCCCCGCCGCAGTGAGAGAACGGAGGTCCGTGTAAGTAAACATGGATCTCCGTTCTCATAGAGGGGGAAGGGCTGTGATCACAGGCTTCCTGTATATGGAAGCCGTGATCACTCCCTTCCCCCAGCCAGGCCAGCCCACACACAGTTAGAACATGCCCAGGGAACACAGTTAACCCTTAGAGCGCCCCCTCCAGGTTAACCCCTTCACTGCCAATGGCATTTACACAGCAATCAGTGCATTTTTATAGCACTGATCACTATATAACTGCCAATGGTCCCAAAAAAGTGTCAAAATGGTCCGACATGTCCACTGCAATATTGCAGTACCGCTAAAAATCGCAGATCGCCGCCATTACTAGTAAAAAATAAATAAAAACCCCAGAAATTAATTCTCATCATCCGTAAATGTGGCAACATTTGCGCAAACCAATCAATGAATGCCGATTTATATTTTTTTTTTTTGGATTTGTATTTTAGCAAAAAGTAAGAAATTTGTTTCTTTTTTTTGCAAAATTGTCGCTCTTCTTTTGTTTATAGCGGCGATCGGAAATGACGCAGAGGTGATCAAATACCACTAAAAGAAAGCTCTATTTGTGGGGAAAAAAGGACGCAAATTTAGTTTGGGTACAACGCCGCACAACCATGCAATTGTCAGTTAAAGCGATGCAGTGCAGAATCGCAAAAGTGCTCTGGTCTTAAAGTGGGAAATCCCTGAAGTGGTTAAACCAATTTTTTTATATAATGTGAAAGATGATGTTACGCCGAGTAAATAGATACCCAACATGTCACGCTTTAAAATTGCGCACACTGGTGGATTGGCGCCGAGCTTTGGTACTTAAAAATCTCTATAAGCGACACTTTAAAATGTTTTACAGGTTACCAGTTTAGAGTTACAGAGGAGGTCTTGGGCTAGAATTGTTGCTCTTGCTCTAACACATGTGGTGATACCAGACCTGGGTGATTTGAATGCAGTTTACATATTTGCTTACGTATGTGTTCGCTTCTGTGCGCGAGCTCGCTGGGACAGGGGCGCTTTAAGTTTGATTTTTTAACCGCTTGCCGACCGCTGATCGGCAATTGACGGCGACAATGTGGCTCTGTAACGCAAAGCGCCGTCATACGACGGCGGCCGCGATACAGAGTCACTGTGTTCGGGGGGGGCCAGGGAGCGGGTGCGGCGGCTTCGATTGCCGCCGGCCACCCGCGATGCCCCCCCCCGGATTGAAGGAGCGGAGGTCCGTGTAAGTAAACACGGACCTCCCGCTCTGTGTGAGGGGGAAGGGCTGTGATCACAGCCTTCCTGTACATGGAGGCTGTGACCACTTCCCTTCCCCAGCTAGGCAAGCCCCCATACAGTAAGAACACGCCCAGGGAACATAGTTAACCCTTAGCGCGCCCCCTGCAGGTTAACCCCTTCACTGCCAATGGCATTTACACAGTAATCAGTGCATTTTTATAGCACTGATCGCTGTATAAATGCCAATGGTCCCAAAAAAGTGTCAAAATGTTCCGACATGTCCGCTGAAATATCGCAGTACCGCTAAAAATCGCTGATCGCCGCCATTACTAATAAAAAATAAAAAAAAATAAAAACCCCAAAAATGAATTCTCATCATCCGTAAACGCGACCACTTTTGCGCAAACCAATCAATAAACGCCGATTGCAATTTTTTTTATCGCAAATATGAGGAAGAATATAAATCGGCCAAAAACGGTGAAAAAAAATGTTTTTTTATATTTTTTTTTGGATTTGTATTTTAGCAAAAAGTAAGAAATTTGGGTTTTTTTGCAAAATTGTCGCTCTTCTTTTGTTTATAGCGGCGATCAGAAATGACGCAGCGGTGATCAAATACCACCAAAAGAAAGCTCTATTTGTGGGAAAAAAAGGACGCAAATGTCGTTTGGGTACAACGTGGCACGACCGCGCAATTGTCAGTTAAAGCGACGCAGTGCCGAATCGCAAAAAGGGCTCCGGTCCTAAAGCTGGAAATCCTTCCGGGGCTGAAGTGGTTAAATGTATTCTTTATTTTACTTTTTTTTTTATTTTTACACTTTCTCTTTAATTTTTTTTTTTGATAATTTTTATTCCTATTACAAGGAATGTAAACATCCCTTGTAATAGGAAATGTGTGTGACAGGGCCGCTTTATGGAGAGATGCGGGGTCTATAAGACCCCGCATCTCTCAGGCTGGAAAGCATCAGATCAAACAAAGAAATTAATGATATGATGCTTTCCTGCCGTGTCCCTGGATTCGTTTACTTCTGCCAGCCCATGTCATAACGTCACGCCCGGGCCTCTGAGAGCCATAGAGATTGCCGGGGACCATCTGCCCCTTGGTTTTCTCTGTGGCAGCGGGTTTCTCCTCCGGCTCACCAATCGCCCGGGTGAGTCGGGAGAAGCACCGGAGGGCGGCGGGGGGACATCCCCTTCCATCGTCTGTAAGAAAGATCAAGTGGCTGAACTGCCACTATGATTGTTCTTATGGTGAAGGGAATCGCCCGCTGAGCAAAACAATATCTGCAGCTGCAGGCATCATTCAGATATAACCACTGAAAGTCGATGACGTTAATTGACAGCGTCCCAGCGCAAAGTGGTTAATGTCCAAACTGCTGGCAACAAAGTGAGTACACCCCTAAGTGAAAATAACCAAATTGGGCCCAATTAGCCATTTACATTCCCAGGTGTCATGTGACTCGTTAGTGTTACAAGGTCTCAGGTGTGAATGGGGAGCGGGTGTGTTAAATTTGGTGTTATCGCTCTCATACTGGTCACTGGAAGTTCAACATGGCACCTCATGGCAAAGAACTCTCCGAGGATCTGAAAAAAAAGAATTTTTGCTCTACATAAAGATGGCCTAGGCTATAAGAAGATTACCAAGACCCTGAAACTGAGCTGCAGCATGGTGGCCAAGACCATACAGTGGTTTAACAGGACAGGTTCCACTCAGAACAGGCCTCGCCATGGTCGACCAAAGAAGTTGAGTGCATGTGCTCAGTGTCATATGCAGAGGTTGTCTTTAGGAAATAGACAGAGGTTGAAGTGGTGGGCGGTCATCCTTTCGGTGCTCAGACCATACACCACACACTGCATCAAATTGGTCTGCATGGCTGTTGTTCCATAAGGAAGCCTCTTATAAGGATGATGCACAAGAAAGCCCACAAACAGTTTGCTGAATACAAGCAAACTAAGGATATGGATTACTGGAACCATGTCCTGTGGTCTGATTATTATTATTATTTCAGGTATTTCTATATGTCTGATGAGACCAAGATAAACTTATTTGGTTCAGATGGTGTCTAGCGTGTGTGGCGGCAACCAGATGAGGAGTACAAGACAAGTGTGTTGCCTACAGTCAAGCATGGTGGTGGGAGTGCCATTGTCTGGGGCTGCATGAGTACTGCTGGCACTGGGGGGAGCTACAGTTCATTGAGGGAACCATGAATGCCAACATGTACTGTGACATAGTGAAGCAGAGCATGATCCTCTCCCTTCGGAGACTGGTCTGCAGGGCAGTATTCCAACATGATAATGACCCCAAAGACTCCTCTAAGATGACCACTGCCTTACTAAAGAAGCTGAGGGTAAAGGTGATGGACTGGCAAAGCACCTTTGGAGGAGCGCAAAGGTCTCTAATATCCACCAGCTGCGTGATGTCATCATGGAGAAGTGGAAGAGGACTCCAGTGGCAATTAGGGATGGGCCGAACACCCTCCGGTTTGGTTCGCACCAGAACTTGCGAACATGCAAACCCTATTAAAATCATTGGGAATCAAACATAAAAAATCAAAAGTGCTCATTTTAAAGGCTTATATGCAAGTTAGTGCCATAAAAAGTGTATGGGGACCTCGGTCCTGCACTAGGGGGACATCAATGCAAAAAAGGGAAAATTTCCTATGAACTACTTACCGTAATTTTCCTGTCCTGATGGACTCCATGGCAGCCTACGTGTGGGTTAACCCCGCCTCCTCTCCAATGCTATAGGCCCCCATTCCCATAAATGTATGCTTCCAGCCAGAGACTGTGTTCCGTAAATAGCCTACTTCCTGATCCATTGGTAGGGACTCCATCTGCCATGGAGTCCATCAGGAAAGGAAAATTATGGTAATTATTTGATAGGAAATTTTCTGTTTTCCTGACAGACTCCATGGCAGCCTACGTGTGGGAAATAACTTGACAAACCACAATGGAGGGTATGCTTGAACAAAAAGGATATAAGATGCCCCATCAACTGACAGGATACTTCATTCAAAGTTTACAGAAGATAAAGAGGCCGGTTCAACACAATAATGCAACATGAAAGTATTGATGGAGTCCCACGAGGCCGCCCTGCAGATGGCCTCTGGGGCTATGCGATGGGCAGCCGCCCAAGATGCCGCTAACCCTCTAGTCGAATGAGCTGTCACCGCTGTTGTCCTGGAAGAGGCCCGCTTCCCCTTGTTCTTTCCACTTTCCAGAGTGTAAGCTGAAAAGATGGTCCGAGCGTCTAAAGAAGGATGTAACTTGGAGGTATTCCTTCAGTATTTCCCCCACATCCAGCGGATGAACATCCCAAGCCCCTGGAGTCTTGAACGTGGGCAGGACAATCTCCTGATTCTCATGGAATACTGACATCACCTTGTTTGACTTGAGCATGGGTATGAGTACTACCCTGTCGGGGGAAAAAGTCAAAAATGGTGGCCGAGGGCACCAATCTCCGAGACTCGTTTGGCCGAGGTGACCGCCACCAGAAAGGCAGCCTTCATAAACAGATCTTTAATAGAAGCTGGCCCAGATGTTATATTGAGTTCTGAGAGTGAATCAAGTACTAGGGGCAAGTCCCATTTTGGGAACCTTGGTCTCCTTTGAGGTCTAAGTCTCTCCTCTCCCCTAAAGAACTGCCGGACTAGAGGGTGAGAGGCCCAGGCGGTTCCGGAGAAGGTTGACAGGGCCAAAACTTGAACTCTCAGTGAGCCGACTACCAAGCCCAGGTCTGGGCTGGTCTGCAGGAACCCCAAAGCTGTTTGGACCTCCGGGTCTCTGAATGACCTTCCCACAGTGGATGAGAACTCCACGAACTTGGCCCAAATTCTTCCGTACACTCTGTGCTTGCTCTCCTTGAGCTCATGAGAGTGGAGATGACACCTGCTGAGCAGCCAAGGGCTTCCAACCTCCCCCTCTCAAGAACCAGACTGTCAGCCTCAGGACCGCTGGACAGGGGTGTAGGACTGTCCCTTGGGATTGCAGGTCCAGCCTGAGGGGGAGGGGTACTGGTTCCCAAATGCTCAGTTGAGTCAGGAGGGGGAACAACGGCCTGTTTGGCCAGTAAAGAGCTACCATCACTACCTCGACCGCCTCCGCACAGAGTCTCCACAGGAATCTCAGGATAACTGGAAATGAGGGAAAGGCGTATGCCCTGTTGAAGTATCACCTGTCCCTCAGAGCATCCATCCCGCAGGCCTAGCTGCAGCGGCTCCAGGTGTAGTATCTCTCGACCTTGAAGTTGCAGGGAGAGGCAAACAAGTCCACATCGGGATGGACTCCAATGACAGAATTTACTTAAATGTTTCCATGTGGAGGGACCATTTGTTGTTGCCTAGTGGTACCCTCAAAGGAAAGTCCGCTTGAATGTTCTGAGCTCCGGGAACGTACACTGCTGAAAGGTTGACTAAGTTCCTCTGGGCCCACGACATGATGGGTTTGACTTCTCGGAGCAAGGTGGGGCTCCGAGTTCCCCCCTGTCTTTTCACATAGGAGACCGCAGTGGTATTGTCCATTCTTAACAAGACCGCCTTCCCTTTCAGGAGATGACTGAAGGCTTTTAGAGCACGAAAGGCTGCCCGAAGCTCCAGAGCATTCGAGCCTGGGACGCGGTCACAGGGATTCCAACTGCCCTGTGCCAGTTCTGACTCATAATGAGCTCCCCATCCCACACCGCTGGCATCGGTGGTAACCACAGCCCATGAGATGGTGGTGATGGAGTGGCAAGTAAGTAGGTTCTTTCGCTGCAGCCACCAGGGGAGACTGGCTCTCATGGCCGATGTTATGCGGCTGAGTTGGCTGTTGTCATCTGAATCCCATTGTAGGAGGAACCCTGTCTGGAAGGGACGAAGCATCCAAAGGGCCCATTTGACCATGGGTGTTGTGGAGACCATTGTGTCAATGACCTTGAGGCTGTGAGAGGCCCTCAGATACAGGAATGTTAGGGCCCGTGACACCCTCTCCCGGATGATGGGGATTTTTTTTGCTGGCAGGGAGATTGTGCCATCTACTGTGTCGAACTGAGCCCCTAGGTATACTAAGCGCTGCACTGGTTCCAGCTGGCTCTTCTCTAGATTTAACAGCAAGCTGAACTCGACCAGGGTGGAGATAACTTGAGTTCTGTGGATGAGCAGCTGCTCCTTTTCTTGAGAGTATAGGAGGAGATCGTCAAGATGGTGGGACAACCGGATCCCTTTCGTCCTGATGAGTGCCACCACGGCCAGAAGAATTTTGGTAAAAGTGCAGGGTGAAGTCAAGAGCCCGAAAGGAAGACAGGTAAACTGTAGATGCCTTGGCCCAACTGCAAACCGGAGGAACTTGCGGAATTCTTCCTCCACCGGCACGTGGAAATAGCCATCTTTTAGGCCTATCGAAACCAGTCAGTCGACAGGGTGCGCGGCTTGCTGAATTGTAGACAGTGTCTCCATCTTGAACCTCTCGTACGAATTTGTTCAAATTGGTCAAATCTATTACCGGACGCCAGGAGCCATTTTTCTTTAGTACGAGGAAAAGAGGGGAGTAAACTCCCTGGGACTCTTCATCCTTTGGAACAAGCACCACGGCTCCCTGCTCCTCCAACGAATCCACATAGTCCAAGAGGACCTGCTTTTTCTCTTCTGACCGTGGTAGTAGCGTTGCGACAAATTGGAGGGGAGGAATTGTGGTGAAGGACCAAGTGTGACCTGTTGACACCGTCTTGATGGTCCAGTAGTCCGAGATCGAGGGCGTTCAGGCATGCCGGAAAAGACAGACGTGCCCCTACCCAACCCGTCTGGACTCAATCTCAAAATGACTCAAAACGACTGAGCAGCCTCGCGTCCACTGGATGCTTGGCCCTTAGTGGACTTCTGGAAGGCCTGCCCCCTTTTCCAATTCTTCCTGAAGTCTTTGCCTGGTCTGTAAGAGCAGGCTTCCCTTGAGTGCTGCATCTTCTGCTGAGGCCTCCTCTGGCCAAACAGGCGCTTGTCCTGAGGTAGGAACCCCGACTTCCCGTCTGTGGCCCGGGCTATGGTGCTGTCCAGCTTGTTTCCAAATAAAGAAGATCCCTCAAAGGGAAGCTTACACCAGGCCTGCTTGGACGCCGGGTCAGCAAGCCAGGGGCGTAACCATAATGCCCTCCTGGCCGTGCCCGAGGATAGCATAGCCCGGGCTGACAGGCAAATAAGATCGATGGAAGCCTCACCCCAGGAAAGCTGTCGCTAGCTTCAGTTCCTGAACTGCTGAGCTCCCAGCCAACTCTTCAGAGAAGCCCCTGAGCACTGAATCTACGTTCTTCGTCCAGGATTCCATTGCCTCGGATAAGGCGGCGAGGGCCAAAGCGGGTTTGCATGCCGAACCGGCCAGCCCGTAGATTCTTTTGAGATCTTGGTCGATTCTCCTCTCGAGCCCATGTTTGGCCAGGCGCATCAGGGCTGCGTCAACAAGGGGTGCATTCTCCAGGTGCTTCACATCTTCGGTTTTAAAGGGATAAAGCCTTGAGGTCTTGCTTGACAAGGACGTTTTTCTGTCCACTTTCTCCCATCCTTCCACAATGAACTCCTTGAGTTCCCCCAAGAGCGGTAAATTGAGGCGCTCTTTCCTCAGGTGCTCAAAGAATTTCCTCTGTTTAATTGGGGGCGTAAAGGGTTCTTCCCACTTAAGGGCCTCTTTTACTGCCTTGATTAGTGGAGAGACTAGGGTGAAGTCAAAGCCGTCTGGGAAGTAGTCTCCCTCCATCTCGCTGTCTGAAGACCTGAGCAAGGCATCATAAGGCCAGAATAAGCCCATATCCTCCTGGGTCTCATTGGCTCTCAAGCCCGACATGGTGGTGGATTGGCTCTGCGTGCGTCCCCCCATTCTTTTAGGGACTGCTGCACTACACATTTTACCAGCGACCCCCATCTGCTGATTCTCAGTCTCTTTTTCACCGACTGCCCAGGCATAACAGAGATTGCACAGAGACTTGCACTCTGGGACTCATGCCCCACATCCCCAGCAGGCTCTGCGACCAGAGTGGCTGTCATGGCGGTGGGAGCGGTGTCTGGAGGAGGAAAGAGAACATCTCCTCTGATGACGATCCCCAGACGGAGAGTCTGGACCTAGAGGAAGACTGCCGATGTTGCGGCTTGGCAAGGTCTCTATGACATACTGGGATAGGGAGTTCCAGAGGTTCTGGAGCAGTCCCGATGGTGAACCTGAGGAGACAACAAGGGAGCTGTAAATTAGGAAAAAAGGGATTTTATTAAGAACTTACCGTAAAATCCTTTTCTCTGAGTTCACTGACAGACGCAGCCCTTCATTGACAAGTGGGGTTTTATGCACATCCTACTAGGAGTAGACTAGGCAAATAGAAAAAAGCAAGCTGACCCCTCCCAGGGGGCCGTCCTCACTCCAGCATATAACCCCCCTGCTCTGCATAGCATATCAGTTCGTAACAAGCCGTACAAACGCAACACAGAGGGGTGGGTGCTGCGTCTGTCAGTGAACTCAGAGAAAAGGATTTTACGGTAAGTTCTTAATAAAATCCCTTTTTCTCTTACGTTCACTGACAGACGCAGCCCTTCATTGACAAGTGGGGATGTCTCCAAGCAGTGTCATTCAAGAGGGGTGGGTAAACAACAACTGTACCCAACAGAATCCTCTCAGGAGGAACTTTACGGCCAAAAGCAGCATCCGCAGATGCTGACACATAAACTTTGCAAAACTTAGCAAAAGTGTGCACCGAGGCCCAAGTAGCCGCCTTGCACACCTGGGACACCTAAGCCTGGTGTCTGAAAGCCCAGGAAGTACTAACTGCCCTGGTGGAATCAGCCGTGACTGGAAAAGGAGGAACTTTGCCCCGAACAGTATACACATGGGTCACGGTCTGTCTGATCCAAGGGGAAACAGTAGCCGACGAGGCCGCCAACCCTTTACGCAGTCCTTCTGTCAGCACAAACAACGCATCAGACTTCCGAAAAGAAGCTGTAGCCGCCAAATACACCCGCAAAGCCCTCACGACATCCAAAGAATGTAACTCAAATTCCTTGGGATGCGACGGGTGCGGACATAATGAAGGGAGAACAATATCCTCAATAATGTGAAAAATGGAGACCACCTTCGGTAGAAACGAAGGGGAAGGTCGCAAGACCACCTTGTCCTTATGAAGGACCAAGTAAGGAGACTTACAGGACAACGCTGCCAACTCAGACACCCATCTAGCAGATGTAATGGCCACCAAGAAAGCCACTTTTTGCGACAGCAATTCTAGGGGAATATCCCTGATTTTCTCATATGGCGGTTTCTGCAGTACAGAAAGTACCAAATTCAAATCCCACGGCACCAAAGGCGACCGTATCTGAGGAGCCACACCCTGTACAAATGTACATATCAACGAATATGACGCCAAAGGCCATTGAAAGAGAATCGTCAGAGCCAAAATCTGTCCGTTGAGAGTACTCAATGCCAACTTGTTATCCAGGCGCTGCTGCAAAAAAGCCAGCACCCGGGACACAACATAAGAGCGGGGGTTCCAACCCCCCGCCTCACACCAGGCAATATAGGCCTTCCAGGTGCGATGATAAATCTTGCACGAAGTACACTTGCGCACCTTAAGCATGGTAGGGATCACGGAGTCAGAGACACCCCTATCCCTCAACACCTGGGACTCAATAGCCAAGCCGTCAAAGCCAGCGAGGGTAAAGCAGGGTGCAGGATGGGTCCCGGTGACAGCAGATCTTCGCGCCAGGGAACATCTGTCACCATCCGCACCACGTCTGCGTACCAAGGGCGCCGAGGCCAATCCGGAGCTAGCAGGATTGTCGGGATCCGCAGTAGTCGCGGTAGAAGCTTGATGGGAGGGAAGGCATACAGGAGCCGATACCGATCTCAAGGCGCTACCAATGCGTCCGTGGCGGCCGCCAACGGGTCCCTTGTTCTGCACACGAAGGTCTGCACCTTGTGATTGAACCTGGACACCATGAGGTCCACTTCTGGCGTGCCCCACTTGTGGCAAATCTGGCGGAACACCTCTGGATGTAGGGACCATTCCCCCTGATCCAGCGTCTGGCGACTGAGAAAGTCCGCCTGCCAATTTTCTACGCCCGGAATGTAAATGGCAGAGATTGCCGGCACATGAAGTTCTGCCCACCTCAGAATATGGGCCGCTTCCACAACCGCTGCCGAGCTCCTCGTTCCGCCCTGATGGTTCACGTACACCACTGCCGTGGCCTTGTCCCACTGAACCCGAACCGGGAGGCTGCGCACCCTTACCGTCCAGTGGGAAAGGCAGAGCCTGATTGCCCTCAGCTCCAGCACATTTATCGGAAGGCGGGATTCCTGCGCCGACCAACGGCCCTGAGCAGACAGCTGCCCCAGGACCCCCCCCAGCCCGATAGGCCTGGCGTCCGTTGTGACTATCGACCAATTAAGAGGGAGGAAAGACTTCCCCAACGTTAGAGCCGGGGCCCGAAGCCACCAGGTCAACGATCCTCTGGTCTGATGATTCAATCTGACCAAGCCATTGCGCCACCGGACACTGACATCCAAAAGGCCCTGACACCCCCACAGGAGGACTGCACCCACCGCTACCAACACCCCAGGGAGAGCCCAGCTATACTTGCTGTGTGTGATTGCCCCTTAAGCGCTGCGCCCCATTAGGAGTGCTTTGTGCCGCCCTGTGCCATCCACGCTGTCCCAGAGTGAAAAAGAGGAAGAAGCGGTGTCAGCCACACGTTTTCATCCACAGGCACATCAGTTGGCCGCGCTGGGGAAAGTGCAGGATTCAGGATATTCTCTATGCCCCAGCCGGCTACTTGATAGCAGTCTTCTATCAGATAGCTTGAAAAGCAAGAAACAATCTGTGGAACCACAGGTCCCAGCAGGGAACCAGGTCTAACTCCTTGCACTAGGCATAATAAAACGGATATGCTATGCAGAGCAGGGGGGTTATATGCTGGAGTGAGGACGGCCCCCTGGGAGGGGTCAGCTTGCTTTTTTCTATTTGCCTAGGCTACTCCTAGTAGGATGTGCATAAAACCCCACTTGTCAATGAAGGGCTGCGTCTGTCAGTGAACATAAGAGAAAAAGGGATTTTCTTAAAATTTACCATAAAATCCTTTTCTCCGAGTTCACTGGCAGACGCAGCTCTTCATGACATGTGGGTTTATGCTTGTCCTATTAGGAGTTAACTAGGCAGGGAAAGAAAGCAAGCTGGCCCCTCCCACGGGGCTGTCCTCTCTTCCCACATAAACCCCCTACCCTGCTTAGCTCATCAGTTCGTAACAAGCCGTACTAAACTGATATTTTATAAAAGATATATTGATGACATTGTTGTGATTTGGAGGGGCACTGAAGTAGAGTTCAAAGATTTTCTAGCTGAAATTCATTGTAACAAATATGGGATAACCTTTTCGGGCTCTTGGGACAGAGAAAGTATCAACTTCCTGGATTTGCAAATATTCAAGAAATATGGAACATTATATACCAGAACATATTTTAAACAAACTGACAGGAATGGATATATTCCCACAAAAAGCTGTCACCACCCAAAGTGGATTAGCAATGTTCCCAAGGACAATTGTTAAGGTTAAGAAGGTATTGCAACCTAGAGGAAGATTTCGAGAAGGAGGCAGATATAATGATCAATCGGTTTGTAGACAAAGGCTATAGGAAAAAAGAAATGGAGAAACTTAAGAAAATTATTAAACATATGAAGAGAGATACACTCCACACGAAAAAACAGAAGAAAGGATCCAGCATTGAATTTGCCTTTCTAACGGGGTTTAATAGACAATACAGAAAATTGGAGGAGATAGTCAAAAAGCATTGGCCTATTTTAAAATCAAATAGGACACTAAAAGACCTACTACCAACAAAACCTAAATTCATTTACCAGAAGGCTCCTACACTAAGGAATAGATTAGTACACAATGTGATTAATCCACCTAAAGACATCAGACTCTTTCCCGATTTTGAAAGGCTTTTATTGATGCCAAAAGTGCCTACCATGCAAGGAAACCAGCAAACAGCCTAAGAAAAAGGAATGTTTCGTCTCCAGCTCCACTGGGAGGGAATACAGAATTAACCAACTTATCACATGTACCAGTTCTTATGTCACATATATTATTGAATGTCCATGTCGTTACCAATATGTAGGCAGGACCGTGAGACCTCTGTTTGTCAGAATCCGTGTGCATGTAAAGAATATCAAGAATGGATTCAAGAACCATAGTTTATCAAGACACTTTAAGGAAAAACACAACAAAGATCCTTCCCTTGAGATTGATCACATCAAAGGAAACTGGAGAGGAGAGGATAAGAAAATAGCTATATCCAAAAATGAAACCAAGTGGATATATATTTTAAACACTTTAGGGCCGGATGGCCTAAATATAGATATTGATCTAAATTGTTTTTTATCTAATTTTTAAATGAAAAGTTAAATAGAATATGTCTATATATCCCTTTTGAACTCATTTTTGTCCATTTTTTTCCCCATGAGAAACTGTCATGTCTTTTTTATGCTCTCACTCATTAAACCTACAATGCTACTAACCATATTTAATCATGATAACTGGCAGGTCTCCATTCATACCTCATATACCAAGAATATTGTGTCACAAACTTAATTCATCTTTGACATATAAAACCACATATATATGTTTTCGGGAAACTTTTCTTCTTTCCCGTTTTGGAAGAAAATACAATAGCCTATTTGGTTTTAGAAAATTATTTAACATCCCAGCAAAATTATTTTATACTTTTTTCTGTTATGAGTGTTCTAATGGGTTTTTAATACTACTTCATTAATTTTATTGTAATTTTAATCTATATAATATATTTATAATTAAAAGATTGGTTTTATGGGGGGTTTCTGCATTTTAGGATTGATTTATAATGAATTATATGCAGATATGTAATATGTATAGAATAGGTAGTTATTGGGACAGTATGGTTTCTAATATGTATTTGTAATTAAATTGTATTGTAAGAACACATATGTTTTAAAATACGCTAGCTCACAAAGAAGGATGATGACAACTGAAGTTAAAATGGCCGTGATCATGTGACCGCGGGTGCCGAGTTACCTGGGTGTATAAATTTTATGAAGGTGTAGCAAGATAACGTCGCCTCCGATGATGTCGTATGACGAAACGCGTAAGTCGGAGCCTATGTGTCACCACGCTACCATCGGATTAGCTACACAGTAGCAGGTCATACAGGCGTTGTTCTGACTTCTTATGTGAGTACATCTTACCGTTCGTTTTATCCACACTGTACAGTGTTACGCTATGGATGTTCTTTCTCCTCATGTCTATTAAGATCCCGTATATGATCTAAGAGAGAAGACAAACATCCCCAACACATATTTCCTGGGGTACGGAGAGGACAAGACACTAGGATGTTATGGGAAGCTGTGGATCATTAAGCGAGCCCTGAAGGGCTGGACTTTTATGCATATGACTTTGTAGGGTCTGTGGATATCAGTTTAAGTTTTTCTATAGTACCATTCACGTGGAACAATAAGAAGAGATTCTGCAAGTTTATGAGCAGATTTATGCTTTTTAACCGCTTTAATATTCTGCATGTTGATGAGCAGATTCATGCTTTTTAATATTAATTTCCAACGCTTTTGCCCAGTTTGCATCTTGCTTAGTAGGAATACATAGAATAGGAGCGCACAGTTCTAAACCAAATTTTGTGAACCTACTGGTGCTTTTTAACCTTTTTAAACAATTTGTGTTAAATTTGTATCAATTTTGCATACTTGCACATCTTTGTATTTTTGCACAATATTAGCATATTTACATATAACTGGATTGTGAATTAACCTGCACTTTTTAACCACTTTAAACACAGATTGCACCCAGTTTGCACCAATTTGCACATTTCTATATATTTTGCACATTATCAGTACAATTACACACACAGAATTATATCCTGTATCATTTTCATATCTTTGACACTTTAGAGCCGATTGGCGCTTGAACTTGCATATGTTAAGGTATATATTTATTATTATGTTTATTATTTATTTATTATTAATATTTTTTAGGACGCCTATGCACTTTATTATTTTGGCAAAACTATTCTGTGAATTGGCAGCGCCAGCCCACTATATCTATTATAGTTTTTGCTTGTGGAACCCAGCTTGCCTTGGAGAGCTCTGGAAA
Source organism: Glandirana rugosa (assembly GCA_018402905.1). Taxonomy (NCBI): domain Eukaryota; kingdom Metazoa; phylum Chordata; class Amphibia; order Anura; family Ranidae; genus Glandirana; species Glandirana rugosa. The sequence continues at coordinate 131,146 of BLSH010314322.1, read as the reverse complement.
CTCTTTGTCAAGCTTCCCCAGCCCCTCCTATTGTCACCCTGTGTCTATTGAAAGTCCATGTATTGGACAATTGGACAGGGTGACCGAGAACCCCAGTTGAGTCGATCCGAACCAGACTCACCGTACAACCACACTGGACTCAGCATTTCGCTTTACCCGAGTTATCCAGGGTTCTATATGTGTGGTTTGGATTGAAAGAAGGAAGGGGTTCTTTCACTTGGAACATTAATGTTTGTGAGCAATATCCTTCAAGAAATGTATGAAGATGGATGATTTCACATTTTAGACTGCTACATAATTTGAGGTGGGGTAGGGGGTTGTTATTTGTTTGCTAAGTGGCTGTATCCCATTGTTCTATTCTTTCCGCCTGCCTTGGGAGCATCCTATTATGGGATGTATTTGTGTTCCTAGCCTGTATACCGGGGGGCAGGGAGGAGGGAGAGGGGATTTCCTCCAACAGCCCTTCCTGCTGATAAGATGGTCTACTGCTGGAAATTTGAATTTTGAAGACACCTGTGTGTCTCTTCTTACCCCGCCCTCTGTCATTATGCAAAGGAGGGGGGATTGTCCCCTGAGTGTATATATCTTTGTGCATGTGTTTGAATAAACAGTCTTGCATCCCTGCACTAATGTCCCTACAAGTGAATGGTGCGCTAAGGCACCTTGGATCGTGCTGCCACCAGACAAAGGATGCATTTATGGTGAACATAGTCCTGTTGAGGACGGAGGTCTGTGACATGACTGATCACTATTCTCAGTATGCTCAAGCCTATCCCACCAAAGAACAAAAAGCAGTTACTGTAGCTAAAGTGTTGTGGGAGAAGTTTTTTGTTCATTATGGATTGCCAAATCAACTTCACTCTGACCAGGAGCGGGACTTTGAAAGTTGCCTAATTAATGAGCTGTTTACATTGCCTAACATTGACAAGAGCCACACCACACCTCATCATCCAGAGGGTGATGCTCTCCCTGAACGTTTCAATCGCATCTTGTTGAACATGTTGGGTACCCTCCTTAATGGTGCTAAGCAAACCTGGAGCCAACATATTGGAGCTATGGTACATGCCTACAATTTTACCAGACATGAATCCTGAATCATGTTTGGGAGAGAAGCCCGTCTCCCTATTGACATTCAGTTGGTTGTGCCTACTGATGGAGTGGAACAAAGAAATCACTACCAGTATGTGGCACGACTTAAACAGAGTTTAAAAGAGGCCTATCGATTGGCTGAGGAAAATGCTGTCAATAAAAGGCGTTTTGATGCCAAAGTTCATTACAAAGACTTACAACATGGTGACAAAGTGCTTCCCCACAATTTGGGACCCTCAGCCAAACATAAATTAGCTGATCGCTGGAGAAATGAGTTGTTTGAAGTTATAGAAAAACTGCCTAGAATTCCAGTCTACAGGATTCGAGGACCTGAGGGTCGGATCAAAGTCTGGGATAGGAATCACTTGCTTCCAGTACCACAAGTTGCTACTGCTGATGAGAAGCCACAATCTGATATTGCTATAGAGTCTAATGATGTGCCTTGTGCAGACAGTGGAGACCAGAGTGATGACAGTGAATGGTTTACACCTCCACCAGAGTCTCCTGTACAGGTTCCTTCACCTATTACTGATGTGGGCCTCCCTCAGGAGGGGAGGTTTGAACCCAGCTACTCCTGTTTTTGAACCAACAGCCCAAAACGTTGTGCCTACAGTTCCAGGCAGTGGCGTATCATCCATGGGTGCAGAGTGTGTATTGCACACGGGCCCCTGAGGGGGTGGGGCACTGTGACCCACCCTGCACACATGGATGATTGTCCCTTGATAGCCGGGGATGATCGATGTGATGGGGGACTGCTGTAAGCACCGATCTACCTGCTTGACAGCCGCTTCTCCTCCTCTCCCTCCCGCGGCTATCGGTGCTTACAGCTGTCCCCCCTCCACCCTCCCAGGCTGTTCGTGTTGTCCTCCTGCTCCGCTCACTGTGTTCTCTCCCCGTTCACCTTCTCCTCCGCTCCCTCGTTCTTCCCCGGCCACTGTGTCCTGAGGACACTGTCCTCCTTCCAGTTCTCCCTTCCCCCGCTTACCTCCTCCCCTCCCCCATTCTCCTTCTCCACTCCTCCGCTCTCCCATTCACCTTCTCCACCCCCCCGTTCTTCCCCAGCCACTGTGTCCTCCTCCGCCGCCCCCTGTCCCCCCGCAGCCGGTTGTCGGGGGGGATGTATCAGGATGGAGAGCGGAGGAAAAGGCCGGTAAATATGTAATTTACTTTCTTTCTTGTCTGAATTGGGCATTGAGTGCGTTTGTTACCGATCACTCTCCTATCCTGTGACTGAGCAGAGTAACATGTGTCACTCTGCTTCAGTTTATGAATGGACGGGAGCCGCTGTCCATTTATGTTCAGTGCTGATTAAAAAAAAAATATGTATATTAAAAATATCATACCTCCCCCCACCCCCTTCCACAGAAGAGCTGTAAAAAAAGAATATTAAAAGCAATATCTAAAAAAAAAATCGTAAAAAATTATTGATAATAATATAATAAAACAAATAAACTATTGAATCCGCCCACTGTCCTACTGACACTGTCCAAATCCCCCCCCCCCCCCCCATATCATTGTAAAATAAAAAATTATACAAAAATGAATTTAAAAAAATAAAATTGTGAAAAAAAAAAAATAAATAAACACACTCTGACACTGTCCATTGCTCTACAGAAACCATCCACTGGGCGCCAATTTTTTTTTGAAAAAATTAAAAAAAAAATAAATAAATTGTAAAAATCTTTAAAAAAATAATAAAAACAAAGAACTACTGACAACGTCCACTACCCTACTGACAGTCCTGGACATAATACCCTCCACTGTACACTCCACACTCCTCTCCTGCACATGCTACCCACCTCCATACACTCCATACCCCCTCTCCCTGCACATACTACCCATCTCCATACACTCCACACTCCTCTCCTGCACATACTACCCACCTCCATACACTCCATACCCCTCTCCCCGCACATACTACCACCTCCATACACACCGCACTCCTCTCCTGCACATACTACCCACCTCCATACACACCACACTCCTCTCCTGCACATACTACCCACCTCCATACACACCGCTCTCCTCTCCTGCACATATTACACACCTCCATACACTCCATACCCCTCTCCCTGCACATACTACCCACCTCCATAAACACCGCACTCCTCTCTTACACATAGTACCCACATCCATACACTCCACAATCCTCTCCTACACATACTACCCACCTCCATACACACCGCACTCCTCTCCTGCACATACTACCCACCTCCATACACTCCACACTCCTCTCCTGCACATACTAGCCATCTCCATATGCTCCAAACTCCTCTCCTGCACATACCGCCCACCTGCATACACTCCATACCCCTCTCGCTGCACATACTACCCACCTCCATACACACCACACTCCTAGGGCCATCTTTAATATGGATTGGACCCTGGGCAAATATTTTCTTGGGCCCCCTTCCATGCAATTTCACTCTCCACCTGCTCTGAGACATACAATAAATAGCAACTAGACTCAAAATCAGTTTACTGAATCAGATCAGCAGTGATTTTGATTGGTTGCCAGAGGTTACAGCATATCATTACCACTTACTGACTGGTTGCTAGAGGTTACAGCACACATTACGGCTCTCCGATTAGTTGCTAGAGGTTACAGCACATGATTTCTGCTTGTTTGGTTGCTAGAGATTACTGTACATCAGTACTGCTCACTGATTGGTTGCTAGAGGTTACTGCACATCATTACTGCCCACAAATTGGTTGCTAGAGGTTAAAGCACATCATCTCACTGCCTGCACACCATGGACTGGGAAGAGCAAAGTCGCTTTCCTGACACCACAGAAACATACTGCCCTTTAGCAGACACACAGCAGTGCCATCAATTATTAATGACACCCTTACGCATCTGCTGACATGTGATGTGGAATTTCAAGCATACCTTTGTCTCCCCAGTGGGCAGCATCCAGTATAGGTGATGGTGAATATGACCTCATGGGGGCATGATATACATATGAATGCCACCTTTGTTTACATATCAGGGCAGCTGGCCGCCACTATTTGCATATGAATGCTGCCGCTACTTACATATCAATGCCGGTTATTTACATGTAAACATAGGGTCTGCAGGTGAGTCATCAGTACACAACAGTAGGGCAGACTTGGACAGCTTTAGTAGCAGCACTTAGATATCGGGACAGAGCACAGGACTAAAACTTCAAGGGACAAGGGAATTTAAACCAGGATAGTTGGCAAGTATGAGGTAGCTGCTTTGGGCCCCACAACAATGACAGGGCCAGGGCAGCTGCCCCTTTTGCCCTGCCTTAAAGACGGCCATGCGCACTCCTCTCCTGCACATACTACCCATCTCCATATGCTCCAAACTCCTCTCCTGCACATACTGCCCACCTCCATACACTCCATACCCCTCTCCCTGAACATACTACCCACCTACATACACACCGCACTCCTCTCCTGCACATACTACCCATCTCCATACACTCTACACTCCTCTCCTGCACATACTGCCCACCTCCATACACTCCATACCCCTCTCCCTGCACATACTACCCACCTCCATACACTCCGCACTCCTCTCCTGCACATACTACCCACCTCCATACCCCTCTCCCTGCACATACTACCCACCTCCAAACACACCTCACTCCTCTCCTGCACATACTACCCACCACCAACCACACCCCACTCCTCTCCTGCACATACTACCCACCGCCATACACTCTGCACTGCACATTCCCTATTTAACATTACTGCATTCTGAACTATGTAAGTCATCACAGACTCTATTAAACCACACCCCTTTAGCCACGCCCAATATTTAAGGCATTTTAAGCCACATCCATATTTCACCGCCGCACACTATGCGCCTCGCATTTTTTGCCCATGACTGGGGCCCACTTTTTATCTTGCACACGGGCCCACTCATTTCATGATACACCCCTGGTTCCAGGCATGGTTGGAGCGCCAAGTTTTCCCACTAATGCCGTCCCAGAGTTATCTGGACTATTGCCTGAGGGCTTGAGGAGAGGAGATTGTGTTCGACCTCCAGCAATGTTTACTTATGAAGACCCTGCTATGCAGTACAGAACTATGTACAACCTCATGTTCTGATGGACATGATTGCAGCTCATTCTAGACTAGTTAACATGATGCCTATTTGTTACTAACCATATTTTCTTTACAGCTAATCTCTGTAATACATTGCTTCTGGAGAAGTGCTCTGCAGAAGGCAACAACGATGTTAACTTTTGCTATGTTTTGATATTATTTTAGGTGTACAGCCAGGTGCATAAATATTGGGACATAGACACAATTCTAATCTTTTTGGCTCTATATACCAGCACAATGGATTTGAAATGAAACAAACAAGATGTGCTTTAACTGCAGACTTTCAGCTTTAATTTGAGGGTATTTACATCCAAATCAGGTGAACGGTGTAGGAATTACAACAGTTTGTATATGTGCCTCCCTCCCAGGGACCAAAAGTAATGGGACAGATTAACAATCATAAATCAAACTTTCACTTTTTAATACTTGGTTGCAAATCCTTTGCAGTCAATTACAGCCTGAAGTCTGCAACGCATAGAGATCACCAGATGCTGGGTTTCATCCCTGCTGATGCTCTGCCAGGCCTCTACTGCAACTGTCTTCAGTTCCTGCTTGTTCTTGGGGCTTTTTCCCTTCAGTTTTGTCTTCAGCAAGTGAAATGCATGCTCAATTGGATTGAGGTCAGGTGATTGACTTGGCCATTGCATAACATTACACTTCTTTCCCTAAAAAATCTGCACTGTGAAGCGCCGTCCAATGAGTTCTGAAGCATTTGGCTGAATGTGAGCAGATAACATTGCCCAAAACATTTCAGAATTCATCCTGCTGCTTTTGTCAGCAGTCACATCATCAATAAATACAAGAGAACCAGTTCCATTAGCAGCCATACATGCCCACGCCATGACACTACCACCACCATGCTTCACTGATGAGGTGATATGCTTTGGATCATGAGCAGTTCCTTTCCTTCTCCATACTCGTCTCTTCCCATCACTCTGGTACAAGTTGATCTTTTCCAGAACTGTGAAGGCTTTTTTAGATGTTGTTTGGCAAACTCTAATCTGGCCTTCCTGTTTTTGAAGCTCACCAATGGTTCACATCTTGTGGTGAATCCTCTATATTCACTCTGGTGAAGTCTTCTCTTGATTGTTGACTTTGACACACATGCACCTACCTCCTGGAGAGTGCTCTTGATCTGGTCAACTGTTGTGAAGGTTGTTTTCTTCACCAGGGAAAGAATTCTTCGGTCATCCACCACAGTTGTTTTCCATGGTCTTCCGGGTCTTTTGGTGTTGCTGAGCTCACCAGTGCGTTCTTTCTTTTTAAGACCACTCGAGTCGTTGTGGTTTTCTGGGCCTTCTGGTACCTTTTGTTGACACCACCTACTGGCTTCTTAAGAAAGGGACCACTTCTTTTGTTGGAAGTGTTGTCAACTGGTCTAGTTCTCGTGAGAGGTCCTCCATCCACGTACACACAGTTTCAGTTGTTAGTTCTCTTCTGAAGTGGTCTCACTTATATCTCCTAAGTGGTGTTCTACACTTGGTAACCACTCGAAGTTTTTGTCCTTCCGGTCTAATCTCAAACGGTTTGTTGTAGATTTTTTCGGAAGTGTCAAGACCTTTTCTAGTTGAACATGGTCTCACTACCC